>CM022708.1:15053412-15165912 GCA_012295165.1 Asparagus setaceus | reverse complement strand
TTAGAAGGAACAATTCCTTCATTGATATATTTAGATCTGCACCATCACTTCACTGAGCTATGACATCCGGTATAAAAATTTGTTCAAGAATGGCTAGGTGATTTTAATATACCATTTTTGAAGTCACTTGTCAGACAAGTCAAGAAAGTTATTACTTTCTCTGTAATATAATGATCTTTCATCTTCTTCGAATTTATTTTAGAAAGAATGTACTTATTTTCTTTCTTTAGAAGTTTTACTTCTTCTTTTAAACCTTTGATCTCTTTATTTAAAAAGGATAAAGATAACGGTTGGGAGGTAGAGGCATTATGTTGTCTTCTATTCATAACCTCGACATTTTATAAACATTATCAATGTTTGGTTTTCTTTACTTTCTTTGGTAAAAGTAAAACTTCAATTATTTTACTTTTAAATCGGAGCTATGTCTTCCGTTAATATTTTATCAATAACTTCTTGTTTCTCCGCTATTATATTTATTGATAATCCATTCATTTGGACTATAGCTTTCCAATATTCTCAGATCCCGAATTGGACAAGCACAATTTTTATTTCTTCTTGATCGAAGACTCGAAGACTCATAAGATGAGTCAAGATATTTCTTCGATTCAAGATCACCGTTGATCAAAACTTTGTATAAAGTTCTTTTAAGACCTTTGTCGTTATTTCATTTAATTTCTTTTTGTATAACATTTATTTGCATAGTGGCCTATTCTTCCACATTTGAAACATTTAATTTCATCAAGATGTTTTTCACCTTTTTACCTTTTTACCTTTTTTCTCTTTTTTTCATCTTTATCTTTCTTGAAGAATTTCTTCTTCTTTTAAAAGGCTTTTAAAAGTCCTTTTAATCTCTCTTTTCTGTTCTTTATCCGCCTTTATATATTGATCATAGGCGAATTGTTCACAAAATTCTCCTAATTCTTTTCTTTTAGTAAGTCTTTGAGACTTTAATTGATTTTTTAACTTTAAATCATTACAGAGAGCTAAACCCTCTTTAATACAGGCATTTATTAAATAGCCGTATCCAAAAGTATCATACGGGATATATCCCCCATATTCGCTTCGAATTTTATTCCTTACCTTTTCGGCAAATAAATTGGGTAAGCCATCTATAAACTTGGCTTTCCAGTGATTGCTATTAGCATCCGTAAGGGACATGACTCTATTTAAATAAGTGTCTTTATACCATCTAAAATGGGTTAAAGAAGGACATCTAAAATTTTGTAATAAGGTCCTTATTCTTTCTCCTTCATCGAGATATGCACCAGTAAAATGATGCACTATTGTTAACATGAGAGTATAAACTGCATCTTCGTTGTATATTATTCTCTGCTTTGGTAGCATTGAGAATTTCTCCTCTAGATTCTCGAGATAAATAATTATCCCACCATCCTTTAAGGATGCCAAGAATCCACAAGTAATATAATTTGCTATCATTTTATCGGTATTACCATCTCGCTACATACGCATCATACATAAGCATACGATGTATAGTTGAATTTATTTGGGTATCTCGATAACCCATCTATATTCCATTCGTAGATATTTCTACCGTTATAATCGCTTGTAAATACGTATCATTTTCTTCAAATAATACGCCTCACGGAGTAGGTCTTTTATAATAGTACCTTTCTAGTCTTTTAGCCGGATTTTTTATTTTGTTAATAAATTGATCTTCTATGGCTAAAAGCTGGTTAGGAGATAGATCTCCTTCTGAAGAATTTGCTTCTTCATATTCTTCTATATTAGAAGAACTTTCAATTTGAGGAGTTGAAGGTGATCAGAGTAAGAAGCTTAGCTTCTTTCATCTTTTCGCTATAACTTCAACTATTTCTGTTGTAATTTCAGGGTCTCTTTTAAACCCAGAAACCTCTATGGGAGGTTTAATTGTAGCCTGCTCAATATAATTGAGTGGTATTTTTTGCTTTTCTAGTGAAGGAATATCTTCACTCAATTTTGCTGTTAATTTTCCAACTGCATCTTCAATACGAATAAGTTGTTGTCCAACAATTTGAAGATGAACATTAGTATAATTATTCTTTGATAATATCATTTATCTCTTTGAGAGTTTCATTATTGAACTGTTGGGCTTTATAAAAGCGCTAGTTTCTAAATTATGAGTAGAAACTCGGATAACTTTAAAGATCTCGTAGGTGGATAAACCGACCTACAATCGCATTAGTACTAGTTTTCCATTGCTTATAATATTCTTCTAGTACTCCAATTTGTAATTCTCTTTGAGGAATATAATTCTTTAAAACCATGGAACAAAATATTCTAAATCTTGTTTTCTCTCGGTCTTTATAATATTCATCTCTCCAAGATGATGGTCTTTTTTTCAAAAGGTTTTGAAAACCATTTTCTAAATTTGGAGTTATGCTCCTTTTGAAATTCCTCATTTAAAAATTTTCTTAAATTACTTCCTTTGGACAGATCCATTAAAGTCTAAAACTTACTTCAGATCTTGTAGGGAAGATTTGTCTTCCTCTTTATATTTTGCATGGGGAATATTATTAGAGGATATATTTATTCCTCGAACTTCGAAATTCTATAAGAACTGATCTTGATAATCGATCTTCTTGAAGAAGAGTTTTTCGATTGGGACAATTTTATTGTCCTTAATGGGTTGAACAATATTTCAACTTCTCCATCATTAGTTTCTATGATTTGATCTACCTCACTATTTATTATAGGTTTTGGTAAAATTGCTTGGGGTATTACCCTTTCTAAAAATTTACCTTATTCCAATTTAATTGTCTATTAGTAGCAATATTGGAGGATAATAAATTTGTTTCTATTAAAACAGCTTTACTTGGCCAGATGATTTTTAGCCTTAGGGGCTAAAGTAGCCAAAGCTTTATAATGTATACTGTATATTACCGCAATAGTTTCGACTCAGGTAGAAAATCATATCCATGAGTTCTGATATTTAAATTTATTGCTTCTAAAATATTTGGGTCTGTTAATGACAGACTTAAATTTGGGTATACATTAAAGTATACTGGACCATTACATAGGCTTGTTTCCATTATCCCTATGAGGATTGAGTCCAATTTAAACAAATGCCCATCCCACAAAGTTAACATAGAAGTATTTAGCCCTTGTAATGTCAAGGGTTTAAAGGCGACCTGTATTAGGCCTATATGGATGTATTTATACTTTTTCATATATGGTTCAATGTCTTTGAGACTTAATAATTTTATCGTCTGCTCAGATATCAACAAGAATAAGGCGCTCTAGGGTTTTATGGCAATAATGGATTTATAATCCCAAAACCCGATCTGATAAATATCCCTATTAGGGATCTTTGGTATAGACCATTTGTTCAATGATTCAATTTCCGTAGGAAATTCTGCTAATTGGGCATTTTTGACCCTTTTTCCGTGATAACGGTAAGATTGAATGAGCCGCTTCTCATATTTCTTTAATCGTCGTTTCGCTTGCCATATTATCAAGTAGGAAATAAAGCTTAGATTTTTCATTCTTTTCTTTAACTAACAAGTTAAGTAAATAGCTGCACGTCTGTCAATGACTTACACAACCTTTACAGCCATCCCGGCCAATCACAGGCTTTACACGGCGCGACTTGGGTGACGTTCCACAGCTAACAACATAACCTCTTAATCAAAGTAAAGGAATGAATCTATCTAACCTTGATATTCTACTTTTAATATGCAAACATAATAGACAGCAAGAAATTAACTTAGCCACTCATGGCTCTGATACCAGGAAAGAGCAGGATCCAAAACAAGCAATGCACAAAGAATAAACTTTATTCTAGAGATGGATTTCTTACAGTGTGAATTTCCCAAGACTGAGTACTGGGTTTTCTTCCACTCTTTAGCTCTCTCTTATTTCTTAAACCTTTTGTACAACGATGCTCTAACTCTTTACAGACGCTTCTATATTTATAGCCTGTCAAAGCATCTTTACTATGCTTTGATAAAGACTTACCGTTACACGTTCTAATAATACAAAAGCATCTTATCAGGCAAGCATCTTATCGCAGCTCGAAGTGACACTTAACTTTATAAGTTAATAGTGCCCTTTTAAACCTTACATTTACACAGTAGTCTTAATGATAATTAAGATTACTGTTGTTATGATAACGACCCATGAGCTACTTTCATGCCAGCGTAAAAGGGACGTTCTGTTGAAGTGATGCCTTCGGTCGGCTGTCGGCCACGATGCAAAGGTGATAAGGATGTTTACGGCTCTGCTTTTTCTTTGCCTTTGGAATTGGTAGGGATATTATCCAGATTTCCTAGTATCCCCATGGCGGCTTCCCACATGGTATCGATATCATCGTCTGATCCCGTAGGCCCGAAGAATAGTATCTTCATTGGATTCAATGCTTTTGGTAGACTTTGAGTCTCCGGTATCAAATATTTCAAAAATTGACGCTTCATATATTCGAGACAACACTGTTGAATGACAGCTTCTGAATCTTGAGGATATTTCCTCCTCATCATTTTGGCAATTTTTAGCATAGGATTTTCTTTTTGCACTTCATGAACAATTGCCGATTCAAGAGTTTTAGTATTTCTCTTGATTATTTCAGTGATCTGTTTAACTTTTTCTTCTATAACAATTCCGGACCACCATCTATAATGGTATTGTCTTTTCAAGTAGGGTAAATGACCTGTCGACTGCTTTAGAGACTGTGTCCGGATCCATGGGATCTCCGCCAAATAAGAAATAGATCAGGCAGAGACCTTCTACGATTTCTTCTTCATGGAGCTTAGAAATGACCGGATGATTTTCCAACCAAGGAGAATATAACTCTTGGATCGCTTTTGGTAAAATAACCAAATCCGCACCATAAGCAGCCCACCAATCGAAGAACCAAGTGGGTAAACCTTTATCAATGGCTTCTGGACATAGCTTTATAAGTCATGTATGTTTGTTTTTGGGATTTTGATATAAAAACATCTTGTAAAAGGCTTCTTTATAATCCCAATAATTGAAGTAATATACCTCTTTGCTAGTGCTGGCTTTAACCAATGGTAATTCCTGATTAGGAGTAATTGCCCAATTTCGAGGAAGTATAACCTCTTGTATGATGCATTTGCTGAAATTAGGAGGAACTGAATGATTGTCATTGCTCCAGAAATGGGTTATTTCCATTCCCTTTTGTATGACTATTGTTTTCAGCCAAGCCCTTGATTTTAAAGAGAGGGTAGGATAGTAGACAGAATCTAAATATTTCTGTCTCAGCCTTTCAGGCTCATTCATGGAAGGTATATCTTCCTTTTCAAGATATAAGACTATATCAGTCTTTTTCTTTGTAGTCCATTCAATATCTTTTTTCACTATATTGGTGAATGGCTCTGGGTTATTTTCTTGACTGATCATATCATTTATGCCTTTATAAAAGGCTTGCGAAGGGCTGCTTTGATTTCCTTTTGCTAATAGTACCATGAATTACTATTGCCGTGAGTATATATATATATATATATATATATATATATATATATATATATATATATATATATATATATATATATATATATATATATAGGTGTGTGTGTCTATATATATATATATATATACACACACACACACACACACACACACACACACACACACACACACACACACATATATATATATATATATATATATATATATATATATATATATATATATACAGTGTAAGCCTGTGTTTCAGACGGTGGATTTTTTGACTAAAGTTAAGTGAGGGATAAATTTGAGGAATTAAAATAATTTGGAGGAAAATTTACAATTATCATGACTTGCGGTAAATTTAAAATGCATACAATTTGAGGGTTATGTATAAAAAATTCAAAACTAAAATATGGAAAAATTTCAAGAAATCCCAAATCGCTTTGGTGTTTGGAACTAAATCTCCAATATCTTTAAAACTCTGAATAAGCCCTAATATCTTTTGGCAAAACCCTCAAAATTAACATTATTAGTTTATGCACAGTTAAATGATGAAAATACCCCCAATATATTTTGGAGGAAATTCCAATAAGTTTTATACTTTGTCACTTAATCCCCAATAACTTCTCAAGAAAACTCCTAATAATGAATGTTTATAATTTTAAAAATTTTTGAGAGGTTTGTTTGTAATATTTAGATTTTTAAGTGGTTGTTTATAATTTTTAAAATTTTAAAGGGGTGTGTATGTAAATTTATATTTTTGGGGGTTGCTTGTAACTTTTAAAATTTTAGGTTTTTTGGGTTCTTTGTATTTTTTTAATTTAAAGGGTCTATTTGCAAATTTTTTTTTAGGTGGCTATTTATAATTTCAAATTTTTCATTATATTATTTGTCATTTGTTATTTTTATGGGTTTTTAATTCTCATATTTTTCTGGTGTTTGTTTTAGCTTTTGATTTTCAGTGGAGTCATTTGTAATATTTAGAGTTTTCCAGGGTGTTTGTAGTTTTTATTTTTTCTAGGAGTTCTTTGTAATTTATAAATTTTTGGGGGTCATGTATAATTTTAGAATTTTTAGGGTTTTTAATATTTACATATTTAGGGTTTTGTTTTTAATTTCAGATTTTCTAGGGGCTATATATAATTTTAAAATTTGCAAGGGTTTGTTTGTGATATCCTAATTTGTTCAGGATTTTTCTATAATTTTAGTAATTCAAAGAAAATTGTTTGTATCCTTCAAAATTTTCTACGTATTGTTTGTGATTTTAGATTTTTAGGGAGCTATTTGTAATTTTTATATTTTTAATAATTATTTATTATTTTATGGGTTAACATGCAAATACAAATGATTTGAGGGGTATATAATGGTCTTGAGGGTTAATTTTGTCAATAAAAAATATAAGATAACCCCATTTATGGAGGTTAAGTGCAAAACAAATTAAACATTTTGGGGTTTTTGTGAGTTTTAAATATTTTGGGGTTTAGTTCTAAATCCTAAAGATATGAGCTGTTTATTGAATTCACTCTTTAAAAAATTAAGAAGGGCTCTATGACATTTTTTGAATTTTTAATTATAAATTGTTATGACTTGATTAGAATTAACAAAGATTTGATTATTAGAGTTTTCTAAGTTTTATGGGTAAAATTTTCTAATTATGAACATGAATAGTTTTAATTTGATAAGAATTCTTCTAAGATGAAATTAGTTGGACACATATCATTTTCTAATAGGATAGAGGAATATATAATATTTTCTTATTAGGATTTAACACTTGGCACGCTTTTATAAACATGGCATTTTATGGTGCATCTTGGGATAGTTTACCAATTTCTCTTTACTATATAAAGGAGGATATATATATATATATATATATATATATATATATATATATATATATATATATATATATATATATATATATATATATATATATATATATATATATATATATATATATATATATATATATATATTAATAATATAAATACAATGTAGTTTAGTGGTAATTTTTTTGAACAAGTCAAAGGTCACGGGTTTGAGGCTTGCCCTCAACTCTTTTATTTAACTAGGTTTTATGCACGTGCAATGCATGTGGTTAAATATCATGATTAAGTATTTTATTTATTTATTTCCTTACTAAAATTTATTCATTGGTTTCACTTCAAAGTTTTTCTCGCTTATGTTTCTAAACTTTAGTATTGTGATTTTTTAATATTTGTTTGAATAGGCTACATTAAATTTAAACTTTCATGTTGATAATTGAATTGATATGAAACAAATGTAATCCAAAGCCAATGTGAATTCTCATGTTATTTGGATCATCATAAAACCAAACTTGACTTGAGAAAGTATTGTATTATGAAAGTGAAAAACACTTGAAAAAATAGCATTATAAAAGGAAGATGCATAATTAAAACAAATAAGTCTAGATGATTGATTAAAAGTGGGCTAGAATGAAACTAAAGAGAATATGAAGTTATTCCTAATCGTTGATAGACTTCATAAAAATTTATAAACTAAAGATTAATGCTAACTTCTCGTACACTTTTATATAATAATAAACATCCAAATAAGCAAAGTACTAAAAAGTTCATGAAAATCTCTTCTAAAATTCATAATTTTACTCAAAAATTTAAAAGACTCTATAAATATTCAAAAACATTAGAGTCTTTTATTCCTTCTATTTCATTTTTATTGAACCGAGATCAATCATTCTCTACCTTTATCTTTTTCCTAGGTAATTCTAGAGTAGTGTCTTCATTGTCTACATTGATTATGACATCAGTGGAGTGATTTTCTTATGTTGTTATCTTTCCCTGGACTCGTTCATCTTTTGTCTTCTTGTCTTACTTCATAAAGAAGTTGAATATATTTCGATGTTCAACATAAACTGAAATACTGACTTTGATTATTTTTCGTTATTTTTCTATTTCAATGAGAATAAATAAAATTTCATATATATATATATATATATATATATATATATATATATATATATATATATATATATATGAAATTTTGTATTTCTAATTTATTACTTAAATAAGGCTAGGAGTTAATGCTTTTTCTCAGTAATAAATTCTTCTATGTGCATCCAATAAGAGTTTCTCATTTTTGTTACGCTTTGTCCGTTATTTTCCACGAGGATCTGAACTAAATAACTATATTTTTTTATTATCAATTTGCCTTAAATTATAATGTTAATATTTAATTTTGATATGTTTATTTCATGAAGAAGGAATATTATTTAACTTTGGTACTATGTCATCGGCGATTTCGTGACACTTATTATTTGGATACTCTTATTAACATCTCTATCCACCTTCTTGTTGCAGCCTTTGCAAGCGTAAAATCATGGCTCAACTCTATTATAATTGATAGTTATCTTTGCATATATCAGTAATTTGAATTTGTGTTGCATTTGTAAAGAGTCTTGATGGAGATGCTTTTGTCTTGACAGCTTGTTCTGAATGGGCCCTGCATATTAGCTTTAAAATACAATATTTTTTTATTGTGTTACATAGATGTTTGCTTGGTTTACTTACCATTCTCTTATTTCTTCAGTAAGTTATATCTTTGGGTTGATATATCTTATTGATGCAATTTACGATGACATGCATATCTCCCTTACAAATTTGAGATAGATATAAGCTGAATTTTATGTTTAGTCTGCCTTTAATAAGAATTTTAGTAATGAAATATGTTAGATCTTGAAATCTGATAGTCATATTACATGCTTATCTTTGATCGTATCTTCAAGAATCGATCCTTCGTTGGTAGTCATATCCCCAAATAAAGTTACACGAGTCATGCCATCAGATAGAAAAAAAGAACAAGGTCGATTTTAATATTTTTTTAATTATGTTATTATAAAACATATCATGTGTATACCTTTTATCCATTATAGTGATTTCCTCCTCTTATCTAGCTTGTTATATCTCACAACATAGTTGATCTATGGCTTCACTTTAGTTTCTATTTCAAGATTATTTGTATATAATTTTATATTAAGTTTATGATTCCTTTAGTATTTAAAGAATAAAGTATGAAAATTTATAAATACTTACTAATATTTCTTATATCTTTCATGCATGAATGCTTCTTTGATTGGGACACCGTTGTTCAATATGTTCAAGGGAGCTCACTTGTGCTTCTTTGATAGATATGCTTTTGTCAATGTCAATTCAAGTGATTCATGAACATTTTCAAATTTTGGATTTACTTTTCTCACTTCTCCATTTGAAATGAAAACAGCTTCATTCTTTTGAAAGATATCTCTAACTTTCTAACAGCTCTCCATACACAACTCCTTGTATTTTTAGCCTATAAATATTATCAACATCAAATATCAATGTTTTACATCATAATCAATTAATGTTAAGTCGTTATATTATAGTCTTTATCGCTTTATATAATTTAGTCTTCTATCAATTAATGCTATTAGTAAAATTAAATCCAGTTCCTTTATTTTATGCAAAGGACGTTAATTTTAATCTATCATATATTTTTAAATTTTTATTCCTAAGTCGGATATTCTTAATCTATTGTTATTGCTCTTTTACCAAAGATTAAATTTGACTACTTTTAGATGCTAAAAGGAATAGTAAACTTTAAATTGGAAGTAAAATTTATATATCTTAATGAAAGAATATAAAATAATTACTCTTATTTTTCCAAGTTTAGAAATTTTAGCCTTGGTTTTTATTTTGAACTTTTGAGGGTGTGTTTTATAATTTTGAAACTTTGATAGTGATTTCTAAAAATTTTAAAATTTTAAGTTGGGTGGTTGTAATTTTCATGTTTCATAGATTGGTGATAAATTTTTAAATGTTAGGATATTTCTTACAACTCAAATTTTGAGGGTATTTTTATAATTATTAAAACTCGGGTTGTTTATTACAAAGTTTAAATTTTACTGTCTGCTAATAATTTTTTCATTTGATGTTTAGTGGTTATAAGTTTTGAAATTCAGGGTTTTTAGATTTTTAACTTTTGAGGGAGTTTTGGTTTTTCTTATAACTTTAAGGTTATTTTTGTAAATTTTAAATTTTAAGTGCCTGATGGTAATCCCTTGATTCATCTATGTTCTTTGTAAGTTTTAAAATTTTAGAATTTCAGGTGTTTTTTATAATTTGAACTTTTTAGTTTGTTTCTACAATTTTTAAATGTTCGTATGTAATTGCAAATTTTAATTTTTAGGGGCTGTTGTTAATTTTAGATTTTATGTTTGTTGTTTTAAGGTTTGAAAAGTCAGGTGTTTGTGTAATTTTAATTTTTGAGAGTATTTTGTGCAATTTTTAAAACTTTTTGTTTTTGTAATACGTCATGTATTATATATAATATGTTAGCGACGATGATTTTTAATCTTATTTTTTAAAATTGTTGAGCTATAGGTGCTTCACGTGAGATTAGTATAGGATATAATTAGTATTAGGATAGATTAAGATTTAAAGAAAATATTCAAAATAGGGTTTCATGTATTTTATTAATCTTATTTTTTTAAATTATTGAGCTATAGGTAGTTCACGTCGGATTAGTATAAGATATAATTAGGATTATGACAAATTAAGATTTAAATAAAATATTCAAAATAGTGAAGGGCAATATGGGCCATGGTAAGTTTTCCCAAACTAGGGACTATGATAATTCCCCATACGTTTGAATTCGGACTTGGACTCGGACTCAGACTGAGTTGCAATGGGTGACTTCAGGTGCACTTGGGACATTTTCTGATGAAATCCGATCTAAAGATGCCTTTCGTCTCAAACTTAGACCTCTCTGGTTGATCCTGATCTGAAGACGCCTTTCGACTCAGATTTGAACTTATTGTAGGAGCCATCTTAGAAAATAGCTAGAGGGTGACTATTGGGCCTCTGAACTGATCTATTTAATGAGTCTATTTAATAGGCATATTAAATAGACTAGTTGATATAGTTAGTGGACTGAGTGAGTGTAATTGATCTAACCTTTGGGTTGCTCTCATTAATGAGCTAGCAACTCTTGGGCTAGATCAGAGACCTATATAAAGCTCTCTACATAACACCAAAAGAAAAAAAATTTAGTCTCTGAAGTATCCTCTAGAAGCTGCAGTGCCCATATTTGAGTCCAATTCTATGCTAGACTGAGGTCATAATCCAAAATCAGTGAGGACATTACCTAGTGTCTGAAATTGATTAAGGTGATCGTGGAGGGTGTGGTTAGTGCACACCAATACACTCAAGTTGCTGTTCCTGGAAGCAATTCATCTTTAGGAGACCGAATCTTGCCTTAAGTTTAGTATTTTAGGATGCACAACAACTCAAATAGTATTTCTGCAACAAGTATCTCAGGAAAGTTCATATTTCTTGTTTTATCTTTTCCCTTTTGTTCTAACATTCTTAAAGCAAGATTTTCAATATCATAATGGATCCTACAAGAACTATGGAAATCAACTGCCTGAAACTCGAGAGCTTTGACAAAACCGATTTTAATGCATGGCAACGCAAGGTGATCTTTGGGATGCAACTCCTACAGATTTACTATGTTATCTCAGAAGAGAAGCAGATGTTCAAGGAGGATGATACAACAAGCAAAGCAAACTAGGACCGTGATGACACCTTTTGTAGGAGTTATCTCCTCAATTGTCTTGCTAATCACCTTACAGATGTTTACACACACCAAGCCTCTGTGAAGGATATCTGGAGTGCACCAAAGCAATAGTACAAAGATGAGGAGAAGCTTTCCAAAACATATCTTATCGACAAGTTTCTCAATCTCAAATCAAAGATGACAAAGAGGTTTTACCTCAGGTCAAGGAGCTTGAAAAACTTATCATGAAGTTAAAAGACGAGAAGGTCAAGCTCTGTGTTACTTCACCACTGACGCCATCATCAATAAACTCCCTCCTTCATGGATGTCTTTCTCAACAGATATTCATAGGAAGAAGATACAAATTTTGTTAGCAGACTTGAAGAGGTTCATCCAGATTGAGGATGAATTTAGGACTCGCACTAAAGATGAGTTGCTCGCGAGCAAAAGGTATCAACTAACATGGTGTCTACGAAACCCGTCCACGTCTTCAACAATAATAAAAGAAAATTTTTAAAAGAAGTTCACTACTCCAAAGAATCTCAATGTGTAAAAGAAGGAGTTCAAGAAGAATGGTCAATGCTTCAATTGCGGGGAGAAGAGCACTTTGCAAAAGCTTATAAAGCACCAAAGAATGCAAACAATGTCAACCATATTGCTAAAGTCAACCATATTGAAGAAGTTCAGAACTTTGTGGCAATGCTTTTTCAAATAACAAATTCTTTTAACACTTCTGAATGGTGGTTAGATACTGGCACTACGTGCCATGTTTGCATCGATAGAAGTCTTTTTTACTTCTTATGTTGCTGCTAATGAGAATGTATCAATGGCTAATCGCTCTGCTGCTAGAGGCCTTGGAACTGGGACAGTGGTGATAACTCTTACTTCTAGGAAGACTCTTTCTCTCAAGAATGTGAAACATGTTCCATCAATTGCAAAGAACTTGGTGTCTGGAAGTCTCCCTATGATGCTAGAGTGTAGCTGGATCTCCAATGAGGAAAAATTATCCTATCCTATCAAAAGTATATTTTGGTAATGTTTATCGTATGGACAGGATGTATAATATAAGTATTGTAAACTTTGCCTCAGCTATTAATAAAGTTTCTATTTCTGCATACTCCTTTTCTCTTTGGCATCATAGACTTGGTCATATTAATTATAGAAAAATATTTAACATGAATAAATTAAGACTTTTGTCCAATTGTGGGGTGAGAAACCAAGTCGGTGTGAAGTTTCTGTGTAAGCAAAGATCACAAGAAAACCTTTTCATAGTGTCACGAGGAGTATACAATTACTAGAGCTCATTCACTCTAACACTTGTGACTTTAAAAATTTTACTACTAGAGGAGGCATGAAATACTCCATCATTTTCATTGATGACCACTCTCAATATTGTCATGTTTACTTGCTTAAATTAAAAGATGAAGCATTTAGTTAGTTTATCGAATTCAAGACTCGAGTAGAAGAAAACTCGGTCACCAAGTAAAGAAATTTAGAAGTGATAGAGGAGGAGAGTATCGATCCAAGAAAGTAGAAACTTATTTTAGGGAACATGGATAGTTGCTGAGACAACAGCTCCCTATTCACCACAATTTAATGGGATTGCAGAGAGGAAAATTTGAACTCTAACAGAAATGAGAAACTCAAAGCTTATCACCTCGGTCTTCCAAATTGCTAGTGGGTTGATGCGTTGTTAATGGCAAATTAGATCTTAAATCGGGTACCATATTCTAAATTGACATTACACCACATCAACACTGGTTTGGTTATCATGCTCCTTTAGATAATCATAAAGTGTGAGGGTGTCTTGTCTATGTTAGAATACCTGATATCAGAAGGTCAAAGCTGAGACCAAAGGCGAATAAATACCTCTTTCTAGGATTTGCCAAAGACAGTGATGCAAGTAGGTTCTTAGGTCTCGATACCAACTCAATTATTGAAGCTCGAGATGCAATTTTTTTTAAAATAAGTTTATCAAAGATAAAAACTTGTCACTCAAAGATAAACCAGAGAACACTTGTCACTCAAAGATAAAAACTTGTCACTCAAAGATAAACTAGAGAACACTGATATAACTCTGGCTACACCAGAAGAACCTACTACTCTAGAGGCCTCTACTCAAGATGGAGAAGTTGCTATTCTAGAGGAAGTTTTAGTGCCTCCTGTCAAGCAGGTAAGAAAGATAAAGGATTTGGTGATGATTTCTTAATGTACAATGTAGAAGATGATCCTTTAACCTTCCATGATACTATAAAATCCAAAGATACATTATGATGGAAGGAAGTTGCAGAAGATGAGATGAATTCTCTTCTTCATAATCACACTTGGAAGTTAGTTGATCTTCTAGAAGGAGCAAGACCTATCAACTGCAAATGGATATTCAAACGGAAGACTCGTACTGACGCATTGAGAAGTATAAGGTAAGATTAGTAGCTAAAGGATTCTCTTAGAAGGAAGGCATCGACTTCTTTGACATCTTTGCACTAATTTATCGCATCAAGACTATTAGGGTGCTTATCTCTTGTGCTTCCATTCAGAAGCGTGTTGTGCACCAATTGAACGTGAAGACGGTGTTCTTAAATGAAGATCTTACTGAAGAAATCTATATGGAGCAACTAGAAGGCTAGGTTGTTGATGACATGAACAATAAAGTATGCAAATTGATCAAGTCTCTTGATGGACTGAAGCAAGCTCCTAAACTCTGGCATGAGAAGTTTAACAAAATCATTCTTGGAGATGAGTTTCAAGTCAGTAAGTCTAACAAATGCCTCTACATCAAAAATGCTAAAGAGAATGCAATTCTTATCTGTCTATATGTAGATAATATGCTTATTATTGGTACTGATCTGCGATAGTAACATCTACAAAGAAGTTTCTATCAACTCAGTTCAGTATGAAAGATCTTAGAGATGTTGATGTAATTCTTGGGATCAAAATCATTCAGTCAAAGAATGGGATTGGCCTAACTCAGTCTCACTACATTGAAAATATGTTGAAAAATATGAGCATTTCGATCTTCAAGAGATCTCAATACCATATGACTATAACAAGAAGCTTCAAGTCAACTTAAGAGGATCGGTAAAACAGCGGGAGTACTCAAGAATTATTGGAAGTCTTATGTACACTATGAGTTGCACACGACCATATATAGCTTTCACTGTTGGGATGCTTAGCACGTTTACAAGTAATCCTGAAAAGTCTCATTGGGATGCTATTTAAAGAATAATGAGGTACTTGAAAGGAACAATAAATCTGGGCTTATTCTTCTCTGGATATCCTTCTACTATAGAAGGTTTCTCAGATGCTATTTGTTCTCAGAACCATATGAGTGCAGATCTACAGGATGATTTGTACTTACTATAGGAGGTGCAACATTCTCATGGAAATCTAAAAAGTTGACAATCATTGCACAGTCATCTATGGAATCTGAGTTTTATGCTCTGTCTTCAACAGGAGATGAGGCTGAGCGGCTCAAAAACCTCATCAGAGACCTTCCGTTGAAAGAACTACAAGGAGTAGTGATTATTATCTACTGTGATAATCAGGCAACGAGTATTGTGGTAGCAAACTCATTGTTCAATAGAAAGAAGCAAACAATTCATCTGAAGCATGGTTACCTTGGAGTTAATTAATCACGGAGTCATCTCACTGATCGACGTTCATTCTCTAGAGAATGTTGCTGATCCTATTGTAGATAGTCAAAATGTATTTTCGCTCAGGCTGATGATTAGCTTGGATCCAAGAAGTGAACGCCCATGGGCTAAACACTTCGAATGGGCCCAAAGTCATGCTCACAACAAACTATAGCAAAGGTCGCCTGATGATTGAAGCGAAACTCGCCAAACAACCCATGTCAACTCGACTCGACCAAGTCAGACATGAGTCAACCCCCACAACACGCCTTAAACCGACTCGAAAGGTGTCACTAGTCGGCCAAGCCTAGAGTCTACCGTGTCAAATTTGAACTCATAGGCTCGCCAACTAATGAACTCCGCCCACGGCCAAGTCGCCCACGCTCGCGACACACGCTCAAGCAACACTCGCCCCACCATTACACCTTCGCCTACACTTTCAGCGAACTTCATCAAGCCCACGAAGTCCACCTAATAGCCGTTTCAGAGCTATTTTCAGGGGATAACTGCTCCCCATTATCTCATACTTTAATGGCCACTAAATCTACAATTGAGGGGCCATTAACTCTCTCTTTTATCCTATAAAAGGAGGGGAGATCATCCATTTTGAGACATCTATGACAAGAAGATCATACCTAATCGAATTTAAAAGAGGAGATAGGATCTAAGAAGACTGTGTCGTCTTCTAAAAAGATCAAGAGATCAACCCACACACATCGCGCTTGCGAGCCCATTGAGAAATATTGTTAAGAAAAAACTGAGTTAGCTTCCAAGCAATTCAACCCTCATCAATCAGCAAAAGACCCATCGTATTAGTCGGCTCGTCAATAGAGTACAAGATTCACACTCCACCGGCACACAAACAAGAACCCTAGGAAAATATAAATTTTTTCTTCGTTTCATTGTAATTTTTTTATTGTAATCTGTATTAATTACAATATACAAAGAACCTAAAATAGGATGGTGACTCTGCTGGGGACTTCCTTCTCCTCCGATGAGAAGATTGTATCGCAAGCCGACACTAAGACCCTCGGGTCTTTTGCTAAAACGCCGGTCATTGAATTTGATCAAGCAAAATTTGAGGAGTCCATCTCCATGAACAAAATCTCTTCAACGGTAGCTACACGTAGTTTTTAGAGAATTCACCGCAGAGCGAGTCTCAGGTCTAAAATGACCCCCGCGTGTGTTAAGGCAACCTTCACCGAAGATAGTTTGAGCTTAGCAGGAAGCCAAACGAACTTCGCCAAGAGCGAAGGAAATTCGACTCTCGCATTGAGTAAAGATCAAGATGTTAACACATCTGATCTCGGGCTTCAGTCCACAACTCCTTTAGGAGTTTGATTCAAAGCGTCTCACGACATTCGCTATGCTTCCCCGATAGAAGCTAAGAATGGGGGTAATTCCTCATCAAAATTCCCTCAGAGGAATAAAATCATCATAGATGATCTCGCTAGACAAACATTTGGTCAGCGTCACCGTAAGCGACGTTCGCATTCTAAGTCCAAAACCAGCAAAGTTGGCACTAATACTAATCTAAGAGAATTCATAACTCTGAAGAGAGCTCGCTAATGTCAGCATTGTGCGACCCTTAGAGAAGTGAACTCGGCAGTTCAAAAGAGTTGCTAATATAAAGAATCAGTCTTCAACCATCTCGGTCATGTTCCTGAGCCTTTAGAGGTTCGAACTAAACGACGACGACGTGCCCGAAGAGGCAAAACACAAGTATTCACTGTCAATATGGCAAGTGTAACTTCCAGAGATGATGAGGAAAGTATGGATAGCTCACCTGCTCCAGTATACTCTCCTGGTATCGGTTCCATACTTTTAGAAGCTGAGGGTGTGTATCGCAACACCATGCTAAGAAGAAGAGCGACGATTCCTTTTGACTACTCTTCCATGCAAATGCCGTAATTTTCGTCTCAGGCAAATCAACCAACTTCTAGTGACGCCAACTCAGCCATAGCATCTAATCCAACCCCTAGTTCAAGTCAAGAACAACGGTGGGAAGTAAATGCAATGGACCGAGATGACATTCTGACTCAAATGGCAATTTAGAAGAAAGAGGCGGATGACCGGATCGAATGTCTAGAAAAGATGATTGAGCAACTCTTGTTAAATCCTCATCCTCAAGCAAGTTCTTCGAAAGGGAAAAGACCAATTGGCGAAGACCTTCTAGAAGAAGATCAAGAACACCAAGGCGATGCAGATTCTGAACATGCGAAGTCAGAAGCAACGATTCCTTCAAAGCCAAGTAAGGAATCGAAAGCCTTGGAAGACAGCCAGAAGCAGCTCAACGTTCTTTCTCAATGAACTGAACTCAAGAAGGTTGGAATCATCCAACCTCATCCCATCGAGTGGGACATGGTTCCCTACCCTATGAAGTTCAAGCCTCCTACGTTACATGCGTTCGATGGCAAAGGATCTCCGAACCAGCATATTTACTAATTCCATTAGCAAACTGAGAATGTAGTGGGGAACGATGCCATTAAGGCACATCTCTTTATTGGCACCCTTCAGGGGATAGCCTTTGATTGGTTTCAGAACTTGCCCGAATGTTCGATCAGATCTTAGGCAGATTTGGAATCCAAATTCCTCTCGCAATTCTACGAGGAACAATCTGATGTTACTATGGCCAACTCCTTTTCGAGAAACAAAATGGAAATGAGACGGTCAGAGAATACATCGAAAGGTACCGCGACTTGACATTGCGATGTCAAGACATGCCTCTACCAATGCTGCTTCAAACTTGCCGACACAACTTTCTGGTGCGAATTGAAGCTCATATGAGCCTCTTCACTGCCCACACTTAGAAGGATTTGATGGAACAGGCTGAGATAGCCGAAAAGTCATCGGAACATTTTAATAAGTTTGAGCCCCGCACTAACTTTAAGGGCAACAAAGACAAACAAGGGCAAACGTCACAACCGAAAGCCAAAGAGACTTTCACAGTTGGGGTCCAGAATTCCAACAATAATTAGCAAAGAGAACTAAGAAAGATCTTTCAGCGTAATTATTCATTCAAGGATGAACATATAGTCGTCATCTTCCATGTCCTCAACAAAGGAAAATCGTCTGAAGCTTCCAGAAGCTCGACGTCCCGAAGAAGTCGGAAAGACCGACGATCCTAATTATTGTCTCTACCACAAGATGTTAGGACACCCGACAAAGAATTATTATATCCTCAAGAATAAGATCCAAACATTCATCGAATTCGGGATTCTTAAGCTCAAACCCGAGCAAAATAAGGTCACTGCTAACATGGTGACACTCCAATTTGGATCCATACCGGAAATTCAAGCCCAAAACGGTGTTGTCCCCATTCCCACTGCAAGAATGGAGGTGGTAAATTATGACCGTCAAAACCAGCAAAGCCAAGGCTTGATTCCTCTCACCACGACGAAAGGAGAAATAATGTCGGTACATCCCTACCTTCTTCAAGACGAAGATTGGACTCTTCAGAAGTCCAAGTCCAAGCGTAAGATGAAGGCTTGTAATGCCATCTCCGCAATCATTGAAGAAGAATCTATGCACGTCACTTCACTCACCGACTCAGAGGGAGAGAAAGTGGCTCTAACAGGGACAAGATCCGGCAAAGATTACCTAAAGGATTATAATCAACCAGGAACGTCTAAGCAACCCGAACAGGCTAAGCAAATGGAAACTCGGTTCGATAAGGCCTTGCAGTGTCCTCCAAGTGACCCTAAAGCCTCATTCAAATATGACATCATGGCTCAGTTAGCCAATATTCTAGCTCGTATTACCTTGTACGAACTCTTATATTTGTCCAAGGATGCGAGAGAAGCTTATCAAGAAGCCCTGAATGACAGTGAGGCGTTTCTTGCCCATATGACCGAACCTCCTCAAGATGAAGGACATGAGCAGTGCTATCAATGCCGACAGCAGACACCCTACATCACCTTCACTCCAGAGGACATGCTTATCGAGGATCATCATCACAACCGACCCCTCTACTACACCGGGTACATAGTCATCAAGGGTCAAAAGGATCCACATCGATCCAGGCTCTACCTTGAGTATAATTCCGCGAAGACTCTTGAGCTTTCTGGGAATCCCTCTTCACAAGCTCTCAAATACTTCTACAACCATACTCGGCTTTAACTCCAGCAGCAGTTGATCTCTTGGAAAGATCCGACTCAAGTGTCAGATCAGAAATTTGAAAACAGAAGTGACTTGCTACGTCATCGACGTCGAGACACCCTACAACCTTTTGCTCGGACGACCTTGGATCCATTCCAACAAGCTTGTCCCTTCAACACTTTATCAGTATTTCAAATACATAGATGAACAGGGGGTTCAGCAGAGAGTCGAAGCTGAAAAGCATCCTTTTAAGGGGGTGACGAATTACTTTATCGACTCTCTCTTGTATGATAAAAATCACACAATCGAGATTGTTCTTCCCAATGATGAGGATAGCGGTAATAAAGCAGATGTTGAGCTAGATCCCATTGATGATTCAATCTGGGAGATAGATCCACTTGTAATTACCTTAGAAGACCTCTGTGTTGACTAATCAATAAGATCGTATGATTGATCTTTAATGAAGAAGAGTTTGCTTACGACTACTCTTTAGACTCTGAGTCTGAAAACTCAAGAGTCGAAATTCTGATTGCCAAGCTAGCTTTAGAACCGGCATTGCATATGCCAATAAACGAGTCGTACTCCGCTCACAAGCAGCTAGAGAACTCAAAAAATACCACCTTCATGGTTCTACCCAAAGGGGATACATTGAATCCGATTATTTTCGGAAAAGTTGAGACACAACCTCACTTATTGAACTCCGATGAAGAAACTAAAGCAACACCGAAATTCTCCCGATACAGCCAGCCGTCTCAATAGATTATGGCAAAGATGGGATATAGCCTTACTGTGAAACAAGGGTTAAATTTCAATAGAGGACTACGAGTTCCTTTGACCCCCTTTACGCTAGAAGGCGAAGTTTTCCAATATTACAATCAGACCAAATGTGGTCTTGGTTACATTTCTCCTGAAGCCGAGTCACAAACAGGACCAACATCTGATGACTTTCTAAGCAGCTCTTCAGACACGTCCAATTAGGATTCCGACATCAGCCTCGGAGTCTTGTTCACGGTTAACATGGTCTCATATGACCTAACCATGGATCTTAATGAATTCAAGGTATTCGAAGATTCTGAAGACGATTCATGGGCAAAACAGCTCGAAAAGTAATGGGAATCATGTTTCGAAGTCAGAGAACCACCCATCGAAGACAAAGTGGTTCAAATCAATATAGGCGATGAAACTAACCCCAGGCCTATCTTCATCAGTGAAAGCCTATCACCTGCTGAAAAAGAAGAACTCATAGTCCTCCTACGAGAGTCCATCGATGTCTTCGCCTGGAGCTATGAAGACATGCCGGGCCTAGACCCTAGCGTGGCCGTACATCGTCTTGACATCAACCCTAGTGTTAAGCCAGTCAAGTAGCAGCAACGACGTTTCTATCCTGAATTGATGGAGAAAATCAAAAAGGAAACCCGCAAACTCATTGAGTGTGGATTCATCCGTGAAGAACAACATCCCAATTGGCTAGCCAACATTGTGGTGGTGATGAAAAAGAGTGGCAAGATCTGCATCTGCATTGATTTCCAGGACCTCAACCTCGCTTGTCCGAGGGATAAGTTTCCTCTCCCTATCATGGATGTTATGGTTGACAACACGTGCGGGTTTGAGAGGATGTCCTTCATGGACGGATTCTCTGGATACAATTAGATCAAAATACATCCAGATAATCAAAAGCACACAGCCTTCAGAACACCCTTAAGAGTATTCTGCTATACAGTAATGCCCTTTGGCCAGAAGAATGCATGAGCTACTTATCAACGCGCTATGAACACGATCTTCCGTGAACATTTGTGCAAGACAGTAGAGTGCTACGTCGATGACCTCGCGATCAAAAGTCATCACAAGCAAGATCACGTCAACGATCTGAGAACGGTGTTCAAAATTATGCGAAAGCACCAACTCAAGATGAATCCAATCAAATCCTTCTTGGGGGTATCATCAGGCAAATTCCTAGGATTTATTATCAAATCCAAGGAAACACATGTCGACCCCAAAAAAATGAAAGCCATCCAAGAGATGCCACCTCTGAGGAATCTCAAAGAGCTCAGAAGCCTACAAGGACGATTAGCCTACATCCGAAGGTTTATCGCCAATTTGTCTAGGAAATATCAATCATTTCAAAGACTCATAAAGAAAGGTGTTTCGTTTGCCTGGGACGACACTTGTTAAGAAGCTTTCAATGAGATCAAAGGTTATCTCACGAAGCCACCGATTTTAGCCCCACCAGTATCAGGTAAACCATTCCTGATCTATGTCAGGGCAATGGACCACTCTCTTGGAACACTTCTTGCTCAAAAGAATGTCGATGGCCACGAGCAAGCCATTTACTACTGATGGGAAATTTTGAGTGATTACCTTAGTTGCAAGTATACAACCCTTATCAAGTTATAGTATAAAAGATTATCGATCCCACGAGGAACGGGAAAGTAGGAGGAGTTTCGCTCGAGTTTTGGTTCTCAAATTATGCGCGACAATTAGGAGTTTATGTACAAATAAAATGAAAGTAAGGAAATGGTGAAAGTGGATGTGGAGAGATAAAAGAGAGTGGATTGTGGATTATGTGCAAAGGAGGAGAAAATGAAGTTGAAAATGTGGTTAGGTTATATGCACATAATAACAAACTGGTTTGAGATTATATGCACATGGAGGAATATGAGATTGAGAGAAAATAAGTGCAAAATAAAAGAAGGCAGGATTGAGAGAGAGGAAAGGAAAATCAAAATCAAGAATAAAGGAAAATAACAAACAAATGGAAAACAAGGATAAGTGCAAAATCAAGAATGTAAAGTATGGAGGGTTAATTAAAGATATGAGGAATCTAGAGTAGATCCACTTAGCTTATCTCAATCTCATGAGAATGAGTTGGATTTGTTAGCTAGTTTCAAACAATCTCTAGGGATCCCACAAGTATTGGCTCCACACTTAGAAAAGGGTAATTCCCTAGAGGGTTCTAGCCTCAAGGTGAATTAAAGGAAAGAGAAATCTATTCTAGAAAGTAAATACATTGCATGAAAGTAAATTGCAAGGGATTAAATTGCATGAAAGTAAATTGCATGAAAGTAAATTGCATGAAAGTAAATCTAAGCTACAAACAAGAAAATAAAGAAGAAAATGAAAAAGAAATAAAATAGAAACCAACAACTCGATCTTAATCTAATCCTCCTTTGGTCCTTGGATTAGAAGAAGAGAAAGGAAATTGAAGGGTGAAACATTTCATTTATTGTGTAACAAAAGTTACAATTTTGGAAGGTCTTCTCAATGGAGAGTGACCCTCCTCTCCAAATGGAGTTTTACAAAATATTTCACACTCAAAACACTCACCTTCACCCCTATTTATAGCCCAACGGAGTTGATGTGAACCATTGGATCAAACCTAGCCAAAAGGAAGAGAAATCCACCATTAATCTGAAATCATTGGGAACCGATCGGTTGGTCGATCGGTTAGCCAACCGGTTGGCCAACCGGTTTGTCAACCGATTGGTTCCCAATCAATTTGTCTTTTCTTGATTTTTCTTCACGAATTTCTCTTGGATCAATTTGGTATCTTGGGCCTTGGTTTGTCTTGATTTGGGCTTCAAATATTGGTAGAAATTCAGAGAATTTGAGTCATTTGGGCTTTTATTCATTATTTCTTTATTAGCCCGCAAAATAAGATAAAATGATTATTAGTAATATCGTTATTCATATAACATAGGTAATAAGGGTATAAAATGTAATTAAAATGTGATAATCAAATACCCCCACACCTAAACTTTTGCTAGTCCTCTAGCAAAGAAAATAAAAAGAAAACCTAACTCACTTTCAGAATCGCGGTTGTATTTAGCACATACAACAAGCCTTTAAACCCCTAGGTTACCCTAGTGGACGAGTTGTAGTCTCGTGAGGGTTTGCAGTGAATATACCCACAAAATTCACTAACTTGCCAATTTAAAGAGTTAATAAAATAATTAATTCATTTGATATCTTCAAACATTCCAATTGAAGTTGGTTAATACTCAAGAAAACGCTTTTATCATAACTCCAATGTAATTTTCTTAAGAAAATCATTTCATTATAGTTATACAAAACCAAGTTTAACTCAAAAATTTAATTTGAAAGTTTTGAAAAGAACATGCTAACTCTTTGTTTTAAACAAACTTCAAGTCTTTAAATCCATTTAATTTTTCAAGAACATATACAAATATAACATGATTAGTATGATTTTTTTTAACTCTTTATTCCTTGGTGGTCTTGTTCTTTTAATCGGCTTTCTAAGTGACCATTTAGCGAAGTTTTGGGCCAATGAATCCCAACCCAATTGGGCTTAGGCCATTAAGTATAGAAATACTCCTCTGCTTAATTACTCACCAACTTAGGCTTAGTAAAATAGAACCACCAATGATTTTAAGAGAAATTTTTCTTCTTTTTATTAAGTTAGTATATATATGTGTATATGTATATATATTCTGAACAATATTTGATCAAGACAACTTGAAAAATTATTTTCAACTCTAAGTTAGGCATGCCAAAATTTCATTACTTTAATTAAAAATCTAAGTTAAAACTTAAGTAAAGTATACTACTTTGAAAATCATTTCTCGAGAAATTTATTTGGAGTTATCATAAAAGGTAAACTTGAGTATAGAACTAACTAAGGATTAGAAGACTTAAATTCTATCAAATAGATCAATTATTAATCAACTCTATTAAGTTGGCAAGTGATTTTTTTTTATGATGAAAAGAGAAAAAAATGACATAAAAAAATGGTAAGAAAAAGAGGAAAAAGATAACTAAGATAAAGATAAAATGACTAACTAAGATAAAGATAAAATGACTAATTCCCACCCCACACCTAAATTTTGCATTGTCCTCAATGCAAATTCTATTATGCACAAAGTAAAACAGATAAGAATGGAAGCACTTACATTTGTTCTACGACTTCGAACAATGACAAAAATTCTGAATGACCTTGGTATGAGAAGGTGAAGTCAAAAATTTATTCTCTTTATTTTCTTTTTTTTTTTTCATTTTTTTTTCATATTTTTTTTGAAAAAACAAGAAACTCTCATATGAGAGAAGAATAAATTCTTTTAATATTATTGTGGGACAAAAATAAAAATGTAGAATAAAAGATGAAACATGAGAAGCTCACATTCTACATTAAATCCTACCTTATTGTGAAAATTCTACCCTAAATTGAAAGAATTTCAAGATGATATAATCAATGATGTTCTCAAATTCGAAAATTCCAAGGTTTGCAATGTGTTTTGCAAAGAAATTAAGGTAGGTCTTATTGGTGTTATGCTTTTGAACTTAGATTTTTGATTAATGAAAATTTGACATTTTGGTTGCTCTTCCAAAATCTAAGCTCATCGAAAAGAGTTCTTCAATGTCGCATTCAATAGGCATGTATTCAACACGCTTCCTCATTTTGGAAAATCAAATCAATTTTTAAGATTTCCAGCCTCATGAAAGATTTCCTCAAAACTAATGTCGATTCATTCTCTACTGTTAAACTTTCTTGGATGTAATTGATTTCGAAGGTCGCTTATCAATATTATTTCCTGATTGAAAATATTAAGTTCAGCAATGATTCCCAAAAGATGCCTTCATGTGACCAGCTTCTACGCTTGATGAGAGCATTAGAAGTGGCTAAGAACGGTCTTCCTAAGATCACGGTATCTATCCTTTGGGATTGGAAACGGGTTGTGTTTCCGTGACTACTAAATCAACAGAAAAATGAAGTCTCCAACCTTTATCAAGACATCCGTTATTTCACCCATAGGGACCTTAATGCATCTATCGCCTAATCAAGTGTGCATCTAGTTGGCTTGAGTTCCCCGACACCTAGTTGTTGGTAGATCAATACGAAGCAAGTTGACACCGCCCCTAAGTCTAAAAGCCTTTATCGATATGAGTATTACCAATGATACATGGGATGGTAGGACAACCCGATCCTTATGTTTCAATGGTACGCACTTTGAGAGGACTTCACCGATATTGGCGGCAAGAAATACTTTCTTTGGAACATTTATTTGCTCTTTTGGTACATAATTCCTTTAAAAATTTGGCATAAGAAGGAATTTGTTCAATGACATCTAAAGAGGAATGTTGACCTTAACTCGCTTGAAAGTCTCTAGAATTTTCTCCTCCCGAGAGGAGTGCTTCCTAGGCCCGAGTCTATCCTGTAAGGAGCAACCGGTTTAAATTGATTAGACTCAGTTACGGTTCGGGTTACGGTCATCGAGGAAGGTGTGATTTCTCGAAGGAGAGAATTTGTTCTCGTTCGTGGGTTTCACTTAGAGGCATTCTAACCCGATTATCGACTGCCTATTCGACCGTAGTGAATGGATTGCATTCACTTCACTTGGTAGGTTGAACTTGATCCCGTGTCCTTCGGGTTGGGCACGGGTTGACTCTAAAAGTTCCTTTCTCTCTCACTCATGGCATTAGCTAGTTGACCAAGTTGGGTTTCTAACCTAGCTATGGCTTGAGTGTTGGAGGTGAGGATTTGCCCTGCTGATTGCATGAAGGAATTCAATGTTTGATGTTTGAGTCAATAAGTTCGTGGTCCGTGTAGAGGTTTTAATCAAAGTATCTAGACCCTTTTCCAACATTAAGACGCTTATCATGATCCGCAATTTGAGGAGTGTGATTTGCGATTGGTGATGAGGAGACCGATTTTGAAATGACAGATTAGGTTGTTGAAAATGGAGAGGAACCGTGATGTCCCTAGAGAATTGTTGGGTTGAAGAGGGAGTGAAATTTTGATTTCTGAGTAGTTCCCCGGTTCCATGCAAAATTTGATGATTTCTCCAACCCGATTGTAGGTTGGAGAAAATGGATCATTCAGGGCCATTGAAATCGGCGTTTATCGACCTAGTGGTGACCGGATCCTAAAAGAGGACATTCCTCCAAACATGAGATGGAGACAGACAGCTATGACAACCCGAGGTAGAAACTTGGTTGATTTGAGCTTGAGCTCGTTCTTTGACTTCTAAAGCTTCTAACCTACGCATGATTGTCGCCATCTTTGCTTCAGAGGCTATGTTCGTTTCTAGAGACGGACCCGGTTTTGGGTTGGGAACCGATGAAACACGGTCATCACAATGTTCCCATCGCATGGTTTTCTGATAAACTCTCTAAAAGTCCCAAGCTTCATCGGCATTTTTCTTCATGAAATCCCCTTGACACATTGACTTTAAGGAAGTTTTGAAGAATAATCCAATCCTTCATAAATGATTTGGCATAATCGCCATTTTTCAAGACCATGGTGAGGACATTGGATAAGAAGATCTTTGAATTTGTCAAAATACTTCCAAAAGGTTCTCCCGACAATTTTAAAATTTTGAATGCTGTTTCTAAGCTTGATTGTTTTATGGATAGGAAAGAATTTTTTCAGAAAACTGCACAAATTCACCCCAAGTTGAGATGGAATCTGGGCAAGCTTATACGACCATTTTTGGCTTTGTCCTTAAGGGCAAATGGAATAAATCGAGTTTGATCGATCTTCGCTAAGTCCCTCATCTTAATCATGAGGCAAACTTCTTCAAATTCGAGATAAAGATGTATGCCTTCGGTTTCTACTCCTAAGAATTTGGGAAGCATGTTTATGAAATGCGGTCAAGTTCAAAATTGGTTTCATTTACCTCGGAGTTTTATTCAAGAGGGGATTGCATTTCTAGTGGGTAACAAACATCTTGAAGAATGGTTGGTATTAGCCATTTCGCTTGGTTCAAGAGATGAATCAAAATGAATTAAACGATTAGTATTATCCCTAACCCAAGTTTGCATACACCACAATTAAAAAAAAAATATATATATATTTTTATTTGAAAAAGGATAAGAGAAAAAGTTAAGAAGATGAGAAAACTAACTAAAAATAAATCAAAGCAATCACTTTTCAATCACCCTAACTCTAGGGTTAAGCCTAAACTTGACTTAGACCACCCTAACCAAGAATTCCCTTAATGAAAAGATCAAAGTTTACTTGGGTAATTAGCCGTAAGGATAGTACTAGAGGGAGATCAAAGATCAATTAAGTACCTCTTTCCTTTCGAGCTTTACGCAACCCCTAAACCTTGCCTTAGACACCAATTAATCCAAATAAACTTGGACCGGTTCACTTAAGAAATTATTGTTCCTTAATGAGCTCGAACTGTAGGGGCCAACGCCTAATCAAATTTTAAGAGGCTTGGGTAGTGTAGTGAGGAATTAGTGATTTTGGGCTAAGGAAAGGGTGATGAAATCCCTCACCTTATCTTGATTAGTGGGTTTTGCCCTTAAAATATTTTCAAGTGTGCCAAATCAAGATGCTCAAATCACTTGGTGAATTCCTACTATTATATGAAATGCAACCCTAAGAATTAAAAGCAACTAAAAGGATGCAAAACAAAATCTTTTTATTTTTATTATGGTCTAATAAAAGAAATGAAGTTTATTAGGGTCGACAAGGGTAAAAAATCCTTTATTTAATTTTTATTATTTTTTTTATTTTTATTTTTTAATCCTAATTGTCTCTAATGTATATGAACTATCTAAAGGGTGGAATTGAAAATACTAGATAGAGAAGTTACCCATTAAAAGCAATGCAAAGCCTCGTTGGAGGCAATTCCTCAATCTTGAATCTTCAACTCTTGATCTTCAAGCTCCAAGTTCCTACACAAAAGAAAACACACAAAATAAAACCAAACTTAATGAAAATCCTACTTATGCACCGCTCCTCAAGAATCCGCCAAAACTTGATGGGAAATTTTGAGTGATTACCTTAGTTGCAAGTATACAACCCTTATCAAGTTATAGTATAAAGATTATCGATCCCACGAGGAACGGAAAGTAGGAGGAGTTTCGCCGAAGTTTTGGTTCTCAAATTATGCGACAATTAGGAGTTTATGTACAAATAAAATGAAAGTAAGGAAATGGTGAAAGTGGATGTGGAGAGATAAAAGAGAGTGGATTGTGGATTATGTGCAAAGGAGGAGAAAATGAAGTTGAAATGTGGTTGTGGTTATATGCACATAATAACAAACTGGTTTGAGATTATATGCACATGGAGGGAATATGAGATTGAGAGAAAATAAGTGCAAAATAAAAGAAGGCAAGATTGAGAGAGAGAGGAAAGGAAAATCAAAATCAAGAATAAAGGAAAATAACAAACAAATGGAAAACAAGGATAAGTGCAAAATCAAGAATGTAAAGTATGGAGGGTTAATTAAAGATATGAGGAATCTAGAGTAGATCCACTTAGCTTATCTCAATCTCATGAGAATGAGTTGGATTTGTTAGCTAGTTTCAAACAATCTCTAGGGATCCCACAAGTATTGGCTCCACACTTAGAAAGGGTAATTCCCTAGAGGGTTCTAGCCTCAAGGTGAATTAAAGGAAAGAGAAATCTATTCTAGAAAGTAAATACATTGCATGAAAGTAAATTGCAAGGGATTAAATTGCATGAAAGTAAATTATGAAAGTAAATTGCATGAAAGTAAATCTAAGCTACAAACAAGAAAATAAAGAAGAAAATGAAAAGAAATAAAATAGAAACCAACAACTCTCGATCTTAATCTAATCCTCCTTTTGGTCCTTGGATTAGAAGAAGAGAAAGGAAATTGAAGGGGTGAAACATTTCATTTATTGTGTAACAAAGTTACAATTTTGGAAGGTCTTCTCAATGAAGAGTGACCCTCCTCTCCAAATGGAGTTTTACAAAATATTTCACACTCAAAACACTCACCTTCACCCTATTTATAGCCCAACGGAGTTGATGTGAACCATTGGATCAAACCTAGCCAAAAGGAAGAGAAATCCACCATTAATCTTGAAATCTGGGAACCGACGGTTGTCGATCGGTTATAACCGTTAATAACCTTACAACCGGTTGGTCAACCGATTGGTTCCCAACCGAATTTGTCTTTTCTTGATTTTTCTTCACGAATTTCTCTTGGATCAATTTGGTATCTTGGGCCTTGGTTTGTCTTCAGATTGGGCTTCAAATATTGGTAGAAATTGAGAATTTGAGTCATTTGGGCTTTTATTCATTATTTCTTTATTAGCCCGCAAAATAAGATAAAATGATTATTAGTAATATCGTTATTCATATAACATAGGTAATAAGGGTATAAAATGCAACTAAAAGGATGCAAAACAAAAATCTTTTTATTTTTATTATGGTCGACAATAAAAGAAATGAAGTTTATTAGGGTCGACAAAGGTAAAATCCTTTTATTTAATTTTTATTATTTTTTCTTTTATTTTTTATTTTTTAATCCTAATTGTCTCTAATGTATATGAACTATCTAAAGGGTGGAATTGAAAATACTAGATAGAGAAGTTACCCACGCAAGTGCAAAGCCTCGTTGGAGGCAATTCCTCAATCTTGAATCTTCAACTCTTGATCTTCAAGCTCCAAGTTCCTACACAAAAGAAAACACACAAAATAAAAACCAAACTTAATGAAAATCCTACTTATGCACCGTTCCCGACAGCGGCCAAAACTTGATGGGAAATTTTGAGTGATTACCTTAGTTGCAAGTATACAACCCTTATCAAGTTATAGTATAAAGATTATCGATCCCACGAGGAGCGGAAAGTAGGAGGAGTTTCGCTCGAGTTTTGGTTCTCAAATTATGCGCGACAATTAGGAGTTTATGTACAAATAAAATGAAAGTAAGGAAATGGTGAAAGTGGATGTGGAGATAAAAGAGAGTGGATTGTGGATTATGTGCAAAGGAGGAGAAAATGAAGTTGAAAATGTGGTTGTGGTTATATGCACATAATAACAAATGGGTTTGAGATTATATGCACATGGAGAATATGAGATTGAGAGAAAATAAGTGCAAAATAAAAGAAGGCAAGATTGAGAGAGAGGAAAGGAAAATCAAAATCAAGAATAAAGGAAAATAACAAACAAATGGAAAACAAGGATAAGTGCAAAATCAAGAATGTAAAGTATGGAGGTTAATTAAAGATATGAGGAATCTAGAGTAGATCCACTTAGCTTATCTCAATCTCATGAGAATGAGTTGGATTTGTTAGCTAGTTTCAAACAATCTCTAGGGATCCCACAAGTATTGGCTCCACACTTAGAAAAGGGTAATTCCTAGAGGGTTCTAGCCTCAAGGTGAATTAAAGGAAAGAAATCTATTCTAGAAAGTAAATACATTGCATGAAAGTAAATTGCAAGGGATTAAATTGCATGAAAGTAAATTGCAGAAAGTAAATTGCATGAAAGTAAATCTAAGCTACAAACAAGAAAATAAAGAAGAAAATGAAAAGAAATAAAATAGAAACCAACAACTCACGATCTTAATCTAATCCTCCTTTTGGTCCTTGGATTAGAAGAAGAGAAAGGAAATTGAAGGGGTGAAACATTTCATTTATTGTGTAACAAAAGTTACAATTTTGGAAGGTCTTCTCAATGAAGAGTGACCCTCCTCTCAAATGGAGTTTTTACAAAATATTTCACACTCAAAACACTCGGCCTTCACCTATTTATAGCCCAACGGAGTTGATGTGAACCATTGGATCAAACCTAGCCAAAAGGAAGAAATCCACCATTAAAATCTGTTGGGAGCCGATCGGTTGGCGTGGTTCGCTTAACCGGTTAATAAGGTTGGCCAGGTTGGTCAACCGATTGGTTCCCAACCGAATTTGTCTTTTCTTGATTTTTCTTCACGAATTTCTCTTGGATCAATTTGGTATCTTGGGCCTTGGTTTGTCTTGATTTGGGCTTCAAATATTGGTAGAAATTGAGAGAATTTGAGTCATTTGGGCTTTTATTCATTATTTCTTTATTAGCACGCAAAATAAGATAAAATGATTATTAGTAATATCGTTATTCATATAACATAGGTAATAAGGGTATAAAAATGTAATTAAAATGTGATAATCAACTACCTCAGCAGGACTATGATTGGCGCCGTGCATCGGTATAATCCAGTCGAGAATGAATGTTTAGCATTAGTCTTCGCAATTCAAAAGATGCGACAATACCTTACCGGTCAATCCATCCACGTTATTTCAAGAGTCAATCCTTTACGGATAATCATGACAAAACCCGGATCATTGAATTTCAGATTAGCAAAATGGGTGATACTGCTCTCACAGTATGACATGACATTCGTACCACAGAAGGCCGTCAAGGGTCAAGCAAGCCGACTTTCTAGCAGAGCACCCTATTCCAGAGTCTTCTAAACTCTACGAAGACATCTCAGATGAAGTCTTTGAGTCGAACGCCGTCTCAGACCACCAGATATGGTAATTGTACTTCGATGGGGCATCAAGACGCAACCACAAGGGAGCAATTATCGCAGGAGTGGGGGTAGTGCTGATCGACCCCCATGAACATGTTCTTCCTCAGACCTACTCATTAACCGAGCCATATTCCAACAATGTAGCGGAGTATAATGCCCTTGTAATTGGCCTACAACTCGCTCAAGACTTGGGCATTAAATATCTTAAAGCTCACGGTGACTCCAAGCTGATCGTGAATCAAATTAAAGGAGAATATGAGGTTCGTCACAACGACCTCATACCCTACCGGAAAGCGGCAACAAGGCTCGCTCAGTCATTCGAAGGTTTCTATATCAGCTATGTAGCTCGCCTCAAGAACACTCATGAAGATGCTTTGGCATCCCTTGCAGCCACACTTGCCTTGACGCCCAAATCTACTAGGTGCATCACAGTGGCTAACCATCAATTATGCTTTACAAAGCATATTCTTGAAACCAACAAAGTACGTGTCATGCCAACTCACTTCGAAGGCAATGATTGGCGATTCCCAATCATCGACTACGTTCTGTATGGGATTCTACTAAATAATCCGAAGCAAGTAGTCTCTATTCAAAGGAGAGCTCCGCGCTTATCTATGATTCTGTCATGCAGACTTTGTACCGACGATCTTTCGACGGTATTTTGCTCCGATGTTTATCACCAAGTGAAGCTCGAGAAGCATTAAAAGAAGCCCACAACGGTGCATGTGAGGCTCATCAACCAGGTCCCAAACTTCAGAACTGACTTTGTCACCTAGGCTACTATTGGCCGACAATGATAGCAGATACAGTAGCATATGCTAAACGATGTCATGCGTGTCAAATCCATGCTAATTTCTTACATCAACCTCTGGAAGAATTACATCCGACCGGTGCCTCATGGCCATTTGAAGCTTGGGACATGGACATTATTGGGCTGATCAGCCCACCGTCCGCCAAAGGTCATCGATTCATCCTGGCCATCACAGACTACTTCTCCAAATGGGCCGAAGCTGTTCCCCTCAGAGAAGTTAAAATATCTCAAGTGATCAAATTCTTGAGACATCACGTGATATACCGATTCGTCATTCCTAGACGAATCATTCACGACAACGGTCCGCAATTCATCAGTCGACCGTTCTTCAAATTTTATAATAAGTTCAGAATTCAAGACGTGGCTTCTACGCTATACAATCTAGCTGCTAATAGTCTAGCTGAAGCTTTCAATAAAACCACCATTAAACTTCTGAAGAAGTTCATCGCCTCCAACAAACGAGATTAGGACGAGAAACTTGGAGAGTGTTTATGGACTTATCGAACAACAGTCCGCACTCCCACTGGCTCAATGCCATTTTCCTTGGTCTACGAATGCGAAGCCATGATCCCTCTAGAAATTCAGGTGCCGTCATTAAGATTCGCCATTGCCGAGAAAATGACAATCGAAGAACATTATCAAAAACGCCTCCAAGAACTAGAAGCGCTAGATGAACTGAGACTTCAAACTCAGCAATGAATCGAGATCTACCAATCATGGATTTCGAGAGCCTTCAACAGGAGAGTCAAAGAATGATCCTTCAAAGAAGGCGAATTGGTCTTAGCCATTCGTCGACCCATGGTCATGAAGCATTAGACTAAAGGTAAATTTCAACCCAAATGGGAAGGCCCATTTGTAGTAGAGACAGTCTACTTAAATGGAGCATATCGCCTAATTGACCAAAATGGCAATAGGCTCATGGCGCCAATCAACGGGAAATTTCTCAAGAAATACTATCCCTGATCACGGCCAATTTCATCTCCCCACAGAGATCCTGGTCATGTTTAAGTTTTCACCTCTGACCAGAAATATTGATCTTCTTGATTCAAAATTTAATCAAAATCCCCAAAGAGTCATCAAGTTAACACCACATCTCTGCTTGACTCCAAACACATTTTCACTGTCATGTTAACATTACACCTCTAAACAGTGTCAACTCTAAATATATCTTTATACTGTCATGTTAACATTACACCCCTGAACAATACCAATTTGATCAAATCGTCATGTTAACATTACACCTCTGAACGATTTCTCATCCCAAATGATCTGAACGATTAACACTACTCCTTTGTCAGACCATTCCATCGATCGGTTAATGATAATCACATTTTTATTACACTTTTACACTCTCATTATCTAGTTTATATCAATAAATATACCACTAATAGTATGTTTTACCTTAATGTGCAGGTTAATGAAGATTAATGAATAAAAGCTCAAAAAGAACTCAAATTTCCTCATTTTCTAACCTTTTATTGAAGCTCGGGATCAAGCTAAGCAATCTACAGAAGCCGAAGAAATAAGGATCCAATATGAAAAGAAATCAAGTGAAAATCATGTTCAAAATGATTAGCCACAAAGAAACGGCGATATCTCCCAATCCAGAAGGTGAAATTTAACATATAATATATGAAAATCACCTATCTCGACGAGACGGAGCTAACTCCATTTTTAGAATTTTAGAATTCCAATCAGTTGGCTAACCGATTAGCCAATCGGTCGGCCAACCGATTGGTCAATCGATTGGTGTGCGGCAGATTCAGATTTGTGGCCAGATTTAATTCTTTTTTTGTCAAGTTTCATCCAAGGGTTCTTCTTCATTGCTGTAGGCTATAAATAGAGGGGTAGAGTGAGGGATTTGAGGTGTGAAATATTTTGTAAACTCATTTTGGAGAGGAGGGTTACTCTTAATTGAGAAGACCTTTCAAATTGTAACTTTTTATTGCAATCAATAAAAGAAATATTTTCACCGTTCATAATTCCTTTCTTCTCTTTGTCTAAGGATGAAAAGAGGATGAAGATGAAGAAATGAATATGTAGGTTTATCTTTTTCTTTTCTTATTTTCTTTTCTTGCTTATTTAATGCTTTGTAGAATAGATTTATATTCATGTATTTACTTTCATGTCTTTACTTTCTTGCATTTATTTTATAAATTTTATTTTTCTTTTTTTAATTTACCTTGAGGCTAGAACCCTCTAGGGAAATTACCCTTTCTAAATGTGGAGCTAGTATTTGTGGGAACTCTAGAAATTATTTGAAGCTGGCTTTTATATCAAACTTATTCACATAAGATTGAGATTAGCTAAGTGGATCTATTCTAGATTCCTCATATCTTCAATGTCGTCCATATTTAACTTCTTGAACTTCCTCTTTGTTCTTGCTTTTATTTGTTTGTTTTATTTTTCTTTACGACTTTCTTTATTTTCCTTCATTCCTTCTCTCAAACTTATTTAGTTTTATTGGGAATTCTATAAATTATTTGAAACTAGCTTCATATCCAACTTATTCACATAAGATTGAGATTAGCTAAGTGGATCTATTCTAGATTCCTCATTTTATTCACCACTCTTTATTTTCCTCTCTCAAACTCATTTTATTTTATTTTGCACATATTCACATCTACTCTTTACCCTCCCACTTTCAATCTCATTTTGCTTTTATTTATATTTTATCACTTCCACACTCTTAATCTCTTCACACTCACTTTCATTCTCATTTTGTTTATATTTGCACTCAATCATAATACTTTCTAATCTCTCCACATCCACTTTCATCATGTTTCCTCCTAATTGTCACACACACAATATAAGAACCAATGCAGATTAACTCATTACAACACCTTCCTCGTGGGATCGATAACTTTTTACACTATAACTTGATGGTTGTATACTTGCAACTTTAGGTACACATTTATTTACCTATCAAGTTTTTGGTGTCGTTACCGGGGACCGGTGTTAGCAATTAAAATATTTTGGTTCTTTAACTTGTGTGTTTTCTTGTGTAGGAACTACTTTGAACTTTGAAGAAAAATTAAAGATTGAAGATTGAAGAATTGCCTTCAATGAGGCTAGGATTGCTTTTGTGTGGGTAACTCTTCTTTCTAGTAGTTTTAATTCCATCCTTTATTTAGTTTCTCACAATTAGAGACAATTAGGATTTTAAAATAAAAATATATATTTTATTTTTGCGACCATAATAAAATTTATCCTCCACTTGGACATTTACTAACAAGATAATAAATTCAAACAATATCACCCTTTCTCACATTTGTTTGTTTGCTAACCTTAACTAAAAATAAAATGATTTTATTTTTGCATCATTTTGTAGTTGCTTTTAATTTCTAGGGTTGCATTGCATATAAAAGTAGGAATTCACCAAAGTGATTTGAGCATCTTGATTTGACACACACTTAAAATTATTCTTAAGGGCAAAACCCATTAATCAAAATAAGGTGAGGGATTTTATCACCCTTTCCTTAGCCCACAAATTACCAATTCCTCACTACACAAACCCAAGCCTTTTAAAACTCATTAGACGTTGGCCCCTAAGGATTTTAGCTCATTAAGGAAAAAGAAATCCTTAAGTGAACTGGTTCAAGTTTACTTGGATTAGTTGGTGTCTAAGGCAAGGTTTAGGGGTTGCGTAAAGCGCTCCGCAAGGAACAAGGTACTTAATTAATCTTTAATCTCCCTCTAGTACTATCCTTACCTGGCTAACTGACCGAGTAAACTTTGATCTTTTCATTAAAGGAATTTTCGATTAGGAGCTGGTCTAGTTGAGTCAAGGCTTAACCCTAGAATTTAAAGTGATTGAAAAGTGATTGCATTGATTTGCTTTAGTTAATTTATTTTCCTTTCCTTTTTATCATCATTTTTTCCTCAAAAACAAACTTTTGTTTTTCTTAATAAAAAATTTATAAAAAGAATTTATTTTGGTGTATGTAAATTTGGATTAGGGATAATACCAATCATTTAATCCGTGTTGATTCATCTTTTGAGACCAACGAAATGGCCAATCTTAATTCACCCGTTCTTCAAGATGTGTGTTACCCAACTAGGAATACAATCCCATCTTGCATTAAGCTCCCCGATATCAATGGAACCAATTTCAAACTTAGACCGCATTTCATAAACATGCTTCCAAAATTCTTAGGAGTAGAATCTGAAGATGCATATATTTTCATCTCTGAATTTAAAGAAGTTTGTCTCATGATTAAGATGAGGGACTTATCCGAGGATGTGATCAAGCTTCGATTTATTCCTTTTGCTCTTGAGGACAAAGCCAAAAAATGGTTGTATAGCTTACCCACAAATTCTATCTCAACTTGGGGTGAATTTGTTACCGTTTTTCTGAAGAAATTCTTTCCTATCCATAAAACGGTTAAGCTTAGAAACAACATTCAAAATTTTAAAATTATCCCGGGAGAACCATTTTGAAAGTATTTTTATAAATTTAAAGACATTCTTATCCAATGCCCTCACCATAGTCTAGAGAAATGGCGATTATGCCAAATTATCTACGAAGGATTGGATTATTCTTCAAAAACTTTCTTAGAATCAACGTGTCAAGGGGATTTCATGAAGAAAAATGTCGATGCGACACGGAATTTTAGAGAGTTTTTATCAGAAAACCATGCGATTGGGAACAACGTGATGATAGAATTTTATCGGTTCCCAACCCAAATCCAGTGGTCTTTCCTTAGAGACAAACATAGCCTCTGAAGTAAAGATGGCTACAATCATGCGTAGGTTAGAAGCTTTAGAAATCAAAGAACAAGCTCCAACTCAAATCAATCAAGTTTCTGGCTCAGGTTGTCACAACTCTCTGTCTCCATCTCATGTTTCAGAGGAATGTCCTCTCTTAGGAAATAACCAACCACTAGGTCAGTTAAACGCTGCATTCCAGCGTCCCGAGAATGATCCATTTTCTCCAATTTACAATCCAGGTTAGAGAAATCAGCCGAACTTTGCATGGAATTAGGAAAACTACTCCAGAAATTAAAATTTCACTCCCTCTTCAACCCACCAATTTTCTAGGGGAAACACAGTTCCTTTCGATTCTCAAACCAATTTTCAACAACCAAATCTGTCATATCCAAATTAGTCACCTCATCATCAATCTGTAAATCATTCTCCTCCAAACTCTGATCATGATAAACATCTCAATATTTTGGAAAAGAGTTTAGAAACCATAATTAAGGCCTCTACACAAACTACCAACTTGTTGACTCAAACATCTAACACCTTGAATACCTTTATGCAATCAACCGGATAAATTCTCAATTCCAACACTCAAGCCATAGCTAGATTAGAAATCCAACTTGGACAACTAGCTAGTGCTGTGAGTGAGAGAGAAAAAGGAACATTTTCGAGTCAACCCGTGACCAACCCTAAGGACACGGGATCAAGTTCATCCTACCAAGCTCAAGTGAATGCAATCCATTCACTACGGTCAAGAAAATAAGTTGATAATCAAGTTAGAATACCTCCAAATGAAACCCTTGAGCCAGAATAAATTCTCTCTCCTTCTGATGACTCTATTCAACAATCACCCCCTGTCAATGACCAAGAGCCTAAACTCAAACCTGAGCCTAATTTTGATAGGTTTAAACCAGTTGCTCCCTTTCCAGATAGACTCAGGCCTAGGAAATACTCCCCTCGGGAGGAGAAGATCCTAGAAACTTTCAAGCAGGTTAAGGTCAATATTCATCTCTTGGATGTAATTGAACAAGTCCCTTCTTATGCAAAATTTTTGAAAGAATTGTGCACTAAGAAGAGAAGAATAAATGTTCCAAAGAAAGTATTTGCCGCCAATATCGCTGATGTGCTTTCAAAGTCTGCACTTTGAAATATAAGGATCCCGGTTGTCCTACTATTTCATGTGTCATTGGTAATACATTGATAAGGCTTTTAGACTTAGGGGCGAGTGTTAATTTACTTCCCTATTCAGTCTACCAGCAACTAGGTGTAGGAGAACTTAAATGAACTAATCCGAGATTTGGATTCTCGATGTATAGCTTGTCATAGCTAAATTGGCGAAAGCAAATTGGCAAGGCAAGTATGGCTCGATGTAGCACTGCACCGCTCAACCTAGCGACAAGGTGACATGGTCGAATGTTTACCAACCAGTTGAAACACCCACTAGGCAAACAAGTGAAGCGCTCACTGCTCATGCAATTTTCAAACCCGTCCCCAAGATTTACGCCATCAATCGAGGGGAAACAGCAGTGAAGGTGATAATGGTCCTTGTTCTGAAGAACTCTACGGACCCTAGCAAGGTACTTAACCAGCCACTTTGAACGTTCAAACCTTTAGAGCAAGGCAATGTTCGCTCCACCAGGTATGGCAGCTGACATCAGCTGGGGGTAATATTGGGTGAACTATATTACCAAATACATATACGGCAGCTCCACTCGAGGATTGGGCACTTGGTTTCTCAAGCAACGCTCTTCCTGCTTCAAATGGTCATTGGCCAACTCCCTTAGACCATGATGAATGCAGCTCACCATTGCCGGTAGAAGAGCCAAGTTGTACCGAGAGGCCAATAATACCGCAGGATATAGCAACCTTAATTGAGATACGATCCTTTGGTCGAGAAGGCACGATGCAACCCTTCAACCAAATGGAGAAGAAACCTGCGAGCAATGCCAACTCAGATATTGGCTCCTTTGCCTGGTGATGAAAACTCTCAAATTGGTCACTAGCACAGAATCCGCACACGTCCGAGTCAGTAGTGTGTAACATGAAGCCGTCTTTGAAGATGCGGGTCTCAACTTCAGCATCTGCAACCGGAGAGATTGGACCTACATCCCCCTTCTTCTTGCTAACTTGAGGAAATAAATATTCCGCCCAAGGAACACGAGGCATAGTAAGATCATGCCCGTGTTTCTGTAATTCTTTGGCAAATGAGAAAATGGCATACCAATTCCTAAGGCCTCCGTATCCGGGGAGTGTAGGCGGAAAATTGCCAACCCCGCCAGATAGGGGATGAACTCGCCCACACGAACCCAACACGCTTATTGGGCAAAGCTCGCCCGCAAGAGCTCAAGGGTCGCTCGCCTAACGAAGCCGCCGCACGAAGCTCGCGGAGCTCGCCGCAAAAGCTCGTGTTGTTTAACGAAGCCGCCTGCGACGAGGTCGCCCCACGCCGAGGCTCGCCTACAGTCCAACATTGCTCACCAGCCAACTCACTCAGGCACCAAGCGAGCCCGCAGGGGCTCGCCGCACAATGCATATCCGCCATACATTGAGGGGCCCGCGTTAGCTCCCCGCCATCCAAGCAAGCTCGCCTGAAAGCATTTAAAACAACTTCAAGCTCGCCTCGCCACTGCTCAACGGTGCTGCTGGTCCCTTTCGGATAGACTCGGGCCTAGGAAATACTCCCCTCGGGAGGAGAAGATCCTAGAAACTTTCAAGCAGGTTAAGGTCAATATTCATCTCTTGGATGTAATTGAACAAGTCCCTTCTTATGCAAAATTTTTGAAAGAATTGTGCACTAAGAAGAGAAGAATAAATGTTCCAAAGAAAGTATTTCTTGCTGCCAATATCAGTGATGTGCTTTCAAAGTCTGTACCCTTGAAATATAAGGATCCTGGTTGTCCTACTATTTCATGTGTCATTGGTAATACATTGATAAGGCGCTTTTAGACTTAGGGGCCAGTGTTAATTTACTTCCCTATTCAGTCTACCAGCAACTAGGTGTAGGAGAACTTAAATGAACTAATCCGAGATTTGGATTCCTGATGTATAGCTTGTCATAGCTAAATTGGCGAGCAAATTGGCAAGGCAAGTATGGCTCGATGTAGCACTCCGTACCGTTCAACCTAGCGACAAGGTGACATGGTCGAATGTTTACCAACCAGTTGAAACACCCACTAGGCAAACAAGTGAAGCGCCATCGCCATGCAATTTTCAAACCCGTCCCAAGATTTCGCCATCAATGGGGAAGCGGCGATGAAGGTGATAATGGTCCTTGTTCTGAAGAACTCTACGGACCCTAGCAAGGTACTTAACCAGCCACTTTGAACGTTCAAACCTTTAGAGCAAGGCAATGTTAGCTCCACGGGTATGGCGGTGACATCGGTGGGGTAATATTGGTGAACTATATTACCAAATACATATACGGCAGCTCCACTCGAGGATTGGGCACTTGGTTTCTCAAGCAGCTCTTCACCTTCAAATGGTCATTGGCCAACTCCCTTAGACCATGATGAATCTGACTCACCATTGCGGTAGAAGAGCCAAGTTGTACCGAGAGGCCAATAATACCGCAGGATATAGCAACCTTAATTGAGATCACGATCCTTTGGTCGAGAAGGCACGATGCAACCCTTCAACCAAATGGAGAAGAAACCTGCGAGCAATGCCAACTCAGATATTGGCTCCTTTGCCTGGTGATGAAAACTCTCAAATTGGTCACTAGCACAGAATCCGCACACGTCCGAGTCAGTAGTGTGTAACATGAAGCCGTCTTTGAAGATGCGGGTCTCAACCGACATCACTGAGGAGATTGGACCTACATCCCCCTTCTTCTTGCTAACTTGAGGAAATAAATATTCCGCCCAAGGAACACGAGGCATAGTAAGATCATGCCCAGTGTTTCCTGTAATTCTTTGGCAAATGAGAAAATGGCATACCAATTCCCGGAAGGCCTCCGTAATCTGGGGAGTGTAGGCGGGAAAAATTGCCAACCCCGCCAGATAAGGGGATGAACTCGCCCACACGAACCCAACACGGCTTATTGGGCAAAGCTCGCCTGCAAGAGCTCAAGGGCCGCCTGTCTAACGAGCTCGCCCGCACGAGCTCGTTGAGCTCGCCTGCAAAAGCTCAAGTGCGGTTGTTTAGAGCTTATGCGGTCGTCCTTATTGAGCTTCGCCCTTGCGAGTCCAACATTGCTCACCGATCAACCTCACACATTGCACCAGCGAGCACGCAAGGGGCTCGCTGCTGCTGAACATCTGCTCATACATTGAGGGGGCCCGCTAGTTAGCCCCGCCCATCCGGCAAGCTCGTCTGAGCATTTAAAACAACTCTCAAGCTCGCCCTTCGCTGTCTGAGCGGTGCCGATGGTGCTTGGGGAAGTGGGCCCACCCACTTTCCACATCATGGGTAATGATGAGACATGGCTCTCATTACCCCTATAGTGGTCACGTCTTACAACTAGAGGGCATGGCGCTCCTCACCTATTAGTGGTCACATCCCACAAGTCAAGGGGTACACTTGCCGCAAAGCCCGCCTGCTAGGAGAACTCTATACAAGTTTAATCACAGATGCTTCGCCGCCGCAATCAAGCACGATCGCAAGGGTCCGCTAGTTGACTCGGCCACGAAGTCGAAAGCACACCCTAAGAGGCCCACCCGCTTGACCTCGCTCGCAAACTCCTCACCAAGCCTCGAAAGCATTCAAAAGGCTCTCAGCCCACCCACTTTGCACATCCCGGTTGTGATAAGGCATGGTTCTCATTACCTCATCAATGATCACATCCCACAGCCTAGAGGAGGGCATGGTGCCCTTACCTATCGCTGGTCACATCCCACAAGTCAAAAGGGTGGCCTATCCCACCCCTTAGCCTATTTATAAGCCTCCTTGGCAACAGGGCTAGGGGTCGTCGAAAAGAAAGAAGGTTTGATTGTTGAAGTAGACTCCATCTCAACCCTCGATTTGGAGGCTCTCGAGCTCTTTGCAAACTCTTGCATCGAGTTCTATCCGTGCAAGCTCTGTAGAACCGAACTCAACCGCGCCGAGATTTTATCACAGACCGGCTCGACCGCAATGTCGATCGGATCGTCAAGGGAAGCAAACTCGACTCAGCATCGAGGGAGGGCCCCACTACACCATGAACCCATCTAAACAAGAAGGGCCTTCGCTTCGCTTGTAAAAGCTATTCTTGATTTGTAACAAACAATACGACCAATACAACCGAGAGGAGATTTTACACCAAACGGAAGATGGCGGCCACATTGGGAGAAACCATTTTCTCAACCGAGATGGTGGTGGCGCAATTCGACGACATTGCGGAAGGGACAACAGTCGAGTCCCTTGTGATCGAGTTCGATCAAGCTAAGTATGAAGAGTACTTATCTTCTTCCTCCTCGGCGGTAAGACCTCCCCGCTACCACACGGGTTGTGCATGTAGCCCACCGAAGGCCGAGGTAGCCATGCCCAAGTGTTCTACCCTAATTGCCAGGGGTTCCATCTCCTCCAAACCGCCCAAAGCCGAACCAAAGGCCAAGAGTGAGCTACAATCACTCCGGCCGGGTGGCCAGCACCCACCGCTTGAAAGAGAGGACGCTCGGCTTCAATCATGCCTTCACCGCCAACGGATTTTTCCTCTCCAACAGGCCAAGCAAAATCGACACGATAAACCATTGCACGAAGCGATCGCTTCCACCTCCTCGACGGTATGAATTACTATTCACCAAAGGAAAACCAAGCCGATGCATAGTCCACAACTCGGTGGGCTCCTAAATCAGCGAGCCCCTATGAAGGCGAAGCCACCGGTGGCAAGACCCTAAAAGCTTAACTTGGCTAAATTCATTCCAATGGCAAGGTTCCCATTCGGCGACCGGGACAGCGAACCCACTAAAATAATATGGCTTCTGCCCAAGCCTTCACCAAAAGGCAAAATGACAAGCGATCCGACATGTGAGCGACACCGATGGACAACAAACCGTCTGTGGTTGAGGCTCGCGTAACACGATATCTCGCCCGACAAGCCAAGACCGCCTCAATTCAACACACGGAGTTCCAAAGCGCTTCGACCGGAGCCTTTGAACTCACAAGACCGAAAACCCGATGACCCTCCGACACTGGTTGTCATCTCCAAACCACAAGAGACCTCGAGACCATCCGACTCACAAGAATTCAAGAGGCTAATCCTCGCTACATTGTGAAAAGCTTATTCAGCGGTACTCCGACTGCCGCTGCACGCCGAATCATCGGATGGGAAAGGCTTTTCAACCACATGGAGAGTAAGGCCCCCGCCGGCGCTAATCTTCGAAAGAAGCAGGCTACTAATGGTCCGGAATTACGAGCTGCCTCCGTCAACATGACAGGAAAGGATAAAGCTAAATACTTAGATTCTTCGGACCCAGAGTTTGCTTTGGGGCTGAGGCGCCTCCCAACATGACGTGAAGGTGTCTACCAACACACACGTCTCCAAACCGGTGCAGCCATCCCGTTTGACTACGCGCGGTTGAACTCCATCCGCGACAACGAGGAAGAAGTTTGCTCAGCGGAGGCGACGTCAGTAAATCAAGCTCGCCGGGCATGCGAGGGTGCACATGACCGAGGTTCGACGAAAGTGGACCAAAAGGTTTGAGGAGCAGAAGCCGCATTATCCTAACAAAGAAGCCGTATCTCCAACAATGAGCAGCCATCGACTCCATGAAAGAGATAATGGGACAACCGCTACAAAAAAGAAAAATAAGCCTTCACAAATCGTCCGAGGGTCGGAAGAATCAAGAACGGACCCCACCCTCGCAATGCACGATGAGGATGAGCACAAGTCACCTTCCGGCTACTCCTCCGCATCTTCGTAAGGCCTCGCACCGGGCAAGATACCTCGACAAAAGGTTTGACGAAGTTTCGAATCAACTTGACTCAAGCTCCGTAAGAACATGAACGAAGCCGGGAGTGGTCCCCATATCCAACGGAGGGATACAGCCCCTATCCAAAGAAAAATTCAAGCCTATGGGTTGACCCACCGACGAAAGGATCTCCCTCACAAAGACATTTACTACCCGCATGGTTTCTACCGGAACCATCCCATCCTTACGCTGTTGTTCATTGGCACCCTGAAAGGGGTGGCCTTTGAATGGTTTTGCAAGCTCGAACCCGGCTCTATCAAATCATGGGCCGACTTGGAGAAGTCGTCTGGCCCGCTTCTTCGACGATGACACCGGTTTCAATGGCGACCCTAATTGCCGAAGCAAAAGAAAACGGAATCGGTCAACGAATTCGTGAAGAGATTCAGGAATCGGTCATTACATTTCCGGGACCAGGTCGCTGATACCACACTGATCGAGATGTGCCGCAATAACCTTTCAATTGGCATCTTGTCCGTAATCTGCCGTGGAAACCGGACGTGGAAAGAATTGGTCCGCCAAGGTGAACAAGTGGAGAACATGATCGCTACCGAATCAAGAACCTCAAAGACAAAAGGGAACTTCGAACCGACTTTTACCGTAAAACCATCTCGGTCAAGGGAAAGGAAACCATGGCTGTCGATTCTAATCCAGCCCCCAAGACGCCACAACACCAGAAATCCAAGCCACTTGGGTAGCGCCCTCAAAGGCAATACAATTCCAAAAAAGATTGGGTGGTGCCTACCTTTGACACACTCCTTCAGAGCAATAGGATCAAGCTTCCAGAGGCCGCAAGACCTGAAGAAGTGGGCAAAACGGATGACCCAAACTATTGCGCATTCCACCGATTTAATGGTCACCCGACGACCAAGTGTTACATCCTCAAGGACAAACTCTAGGCTCTCTTTCTCTTTGAGGCGGGGGTGTTGAAAAAGGAGAAAGTCCAAAAGAATGTGACCACGAACATGGTCACCTTAAAATTCGGAACGGGCCTCCCTGAGGTTCATGCGCCGGCAGGTATCATACCTATTCCCAAGGCAGAGCTAAGGATCATTAACACCGATCCTCACAATCAGCAGGAAAAAGGTTTGGTACCACAAACTTTACCATCAGGACAAATCATGTGGGTTCACCCTGACCTCCTCAAAGACGAGCAATGGACTTCCAAACCGGCGCAGAAAGGCAAACGGAGGGGTAAACTCTGCAATGCCATCTCAGCAATTCCGGATGGAATCGAACAGGGGGTAACAACCCTCACCGACTCTGATGAAGAGGCAACAATACTCGTCACAAGAGCAGGGAGGGATTTCGCTAAGAATTATCCCCCGGCCACAGATGACCTGACGAAACAACCGGTAGGATCATCACCGCACCTCGCATCGAATGCCGACAAACCAAGCTCAAGCAACCCGCCCCCTTCCGGTAATGTTCTCAGCCTAGCAAACATCCCAGCCAGATCACTTTGTATGAGCTCCTCGCCTATCAAAATCCACCCAGAGGCTCGCGAGAGGCTCGCCAACTCTAAGCTTTTACCGCGATACTTTCTACCGCCCCTCGATGAAGAAGCGAGAGAAGTTGTCCACAAGCGCAAAGGCCCGTGACGATAGATCCCCCAGATCACCTTCACCCCTGAGGACATGCTCATCAATAGCACGTCTCACGACAGGCCTCTTTACTTCACAGGATATGTCGGCTCCTCCAAAGTGGATAGAATCCAGGTGGACCCGGGATCGACTTTGAGCATTGTCCCCTTGACACTCATCAAGTCCCTGGGGATACCTCAGAAACGGTTGTCTATGACGACCACCACTATTTTTGGCTTCAACGCCACAGGGACGCGACCGCTTGGGAAGATCCGCCTCAAGTGCCAGCTAGGCAATATGAAGACGGAAGTGACCTGCTACGTCATCGACGCAGAGCCATCTTATAACATGTTGTTGGGCCGACCATGGATCCACGGCAATTGCATTGTCCCATCCACTTTGCACCAATGCCTAAAGTACGTGGACAGTAATGGTCAGGTGAAGACAGTATTCGCCGATAAACAGCCTTTCAAAGGGGTGGAGAATTACTTCACTGACTCTTTGCTCTACCAAGACTCTGAATCGGGCCATAAGGTGCCGGTCGAAGACCCGGATAGCGGTAATGAGGCCGACTGTGAGTCCGAGGACAACGAGGGTCTTATCTTTAATGACATTGAACCCATTGTAATCGGCTACGGAGGCCTTGTTGTTACCAACTCAGATGAGCCAAACAAGCTCACCCTCAATGGAAATCCTGAATTCGCTTACTCCTCGTCTAGTTTGGAAGCTAACTATCAGCAGTTCAGTGACCTGATTTCAGGACTGACCAATAATTCTTCCCTGCACTTGCCTATGTGTACAGCGTATGTCGACGATAGACAAATGATCGAGTCATCGCGAGCCGTCTTTGTCATACCCGCCCAAGGAGATTATCGACAAGAGATCATCTTTGGAAGGGTTGACGTGCCCACGCATATGATGTGGGATGACACGGAGGGCGATGAACCTGCCCCGCAGTTCACGTACTACAGCCAGGTCGCAAAGTGCATGATGGAAGGCATGGGTTACAACTTCATTCAAAAGGAAGGCTTGAACTACGGCAAAGGCAGGAGGACTCCGGTCCAGCTCGTTTGTATGACAAGAGGAAAGCACGACGACACACGACAGACTCAAGAGGGCCGGGCTCCTCCTCCTCCTAATTGTACCGCCACTTTGATGAAATATCCAACAGGCTCGCTTCAAGATCAATCATCGGGCCTCACTTTGGGATTCGGACGCCAAGATCGGAGACCGGTTCACGAGCCTCACAACAACATGACTATGGTTGATACCGTTGAGATCCAAGTAGACGAGCAAATCCTGCTTCATGATGAAGCATGGGACCGCCACGTCAATGCCCAATGGAGCGGGCATTTCGAGCAGCAAGAGTCGCCCACCAAGGATAAAATCCTCCGGGTAGACATGGGAGATGAGGCCAACCCCAAACCCATATTTATCAGCGCTAACTTACCTCCCCAAGAGAGGGAAGAGCTCATATCTCTTGTCGGGAATATATTAATGTCCCTCGAATTATGAAGACATGCCCGCCTTGATCCTCGAGCCTTTGCATCGCCTTGACATCAATCCGATGCCAAACCCGCCAAGTACCGCACGACGTTTCGCCCGCAGATTATGGAAGCGATTGTGGCGGAAGTAAAAAGGCTCGTGAAGGCGGGCTTTATCAGGGAGGAACAACATCCAGATTGGGTGTCCAACATCGTCCCAGTTCTAAAGAAAATTGGCACAATTAGAGCTCGGTCAACTATAGGGACCTCAATGCCGCTGCCCTAAAGATCAATTTCCATCACGGATGTCATCATCGACAACACATGCGGTTTCGAAAGGATGTCATTCATGGACGGTTTTTCGGGGTACAACCAAATCAAAATGCACCCTGAAGATGAGAAACATACTTTATTCAGAACTCCGATGGGGATATACTGTTACACGGTTATGCCATTCGGTCTCAAGAACGCGGGGGCGACCTATCAGCGCGCCATGAGCACCATCTTCCAAGACCATCTAAGAAAGACGGTTGAATGCTACGTGGATGACTTGGTCGTGAAGAGCCGTAACAAAGACAACCACCTTTGCGACCTGAGAACGGTGTTCGACATCATGCGTAGGCACCAACTGAAAATGAACCCTACAAAATCATTCTTAGGGATGTCCAGTGGCAAATTCCTTGATTTTGTCGTTACGATGAAGGGGGTTTACGTCGACCCCGACAAAGTCCGAGCCATCCAAGAACTCTAACCACCTAGGAATCTCAAGGAATTGAGAGGACTGCAAGGACGCTTGGCATATATCCGAAGATTCATCGCAAATCTTTCAGGCAAATGCCAACCCTTCTCCAAACTGATGAAGAAAGGGGTGTTGTTTACATGGGATGAACCTTGTCAACGCGCGTTCGAGGAGATTAAGGATTATCTTTTAACCCCCAGATCGGCATCTCCGCCTCGCAAGCCTTTCCTCATATACGCATTTGAGCAACGAACACCGCCTCTTGGCACAAAATGATGACGCGGTCACGAAAGTGTATGTATACTACCTGAGTAGGACTTTGCAAGGAGCCGAATGAAGGTACCCCATGATCGAAAAGGAGTGCCTAGCCTTGGTGTTTGCAATTCAGAAAATGCGGCACTACCTCATCGGTCAGACCATTCACATCATCTCAAAGATGAACCCTATCCGAAGTCTTCATGACACAACCCGGATCCCTAAATTACTTAGCGAGGTGGGCACTCTTGTTGTCTCAAGACGACATCCATTTCATGCCGTGAAACTGGCCAAAGGGCAAGCCATTTGCGATCTCATGGCCACCACCCGCCGGTCAAACACCTAAATTGTTCAAGACATGCCGATGAAACCTATGAGGTCAACACAACCTCACGGGAAGAAAATTACACTGACTGATGGCCTGTAGGGACCAGCCGGTCTATCATTGCAGAGTGGGGGTAGTCTTGGTCTCCCCACAAAACCATGTGATTCCTCGTGCCTTTTCTCTAATGAGCCATGCTCCAACAAAGTGGCCGAGTACAACGCAATACTCATTGACTCAACCCGCCAAAGATCTGGGGGTGAAACACCTCGAGGCTTATGGCGATTCTAAACTTATCGTCGGACAGATGACGGGGAGTATGAAGTTAGAAATGATGATCTAATTCCATGCCACCGAGCGGCTATCGAACTAGCCAAATCGTTCGACATCTTCCGCATCAAACATGTGCTCCGTTCCAAGAACCCGCGCGCAGATGCTTTAGCTTCGTTGGTAGCTAACTTGGCTCAACCGCCAGGAACGAGCCAAAGATGTCACCGCTATGAGCCGACGACTCTTCCTCAATCATCCTCTAGGTGAACACACGATCACCGTGGCACAAACCAACTGGAACTGAGAGACTGGTGCTTCCCGATCATTGACTATGTCCTATACGGTATACTACCCGAGGACGTTAAGGAACGAGATTCTATCCGCAGGCGCGCTCTGAGATTTTACTTCGATTCGATGACGAAGACGTTATATCGAAGGTCATATGACGGCATGCTGCTTCGATGCCTCGCACCGATGGAAGCACGGGAAGCCCTACAGGAAGCCCATGATGGTACTCCGCGCTTCATCAATCGACCCAAGCTTTGGGATCGCCACGAAGAATGGGCTATTATTGGCCCAAATGATCGACGCTTCATGCCAGCCGCCACGCCGCGCGCCGATCCACGCTTAATTACATACGGCAACAACCCAAGACTGTGATCCGACAAGAACCTCGATTCAAAACATGGGGCATGGATATTGTCGGACCAATATCACGCCATCAGCAAAGGGGCATCGCTTTATCTTAGCGATAACCGACTACTTTTCCAAGTGGGCGGGCACCTTTCTAGAAGTCAAACCAAGAGCGGATAAGGTTCATCGACACCATATCATATATCGGGTAATGCGCCCTCAGCGCATCATCCATGACAACGGACCGCAATTTGTTAGTCTCGCTTCACCATCTTGTGACAAGTTCGTAATACGTAACCCGCCGCCCACGGCTTACAACCCATCAGCCAACGGATTAGCCGAAGCCTTCAACAAGACGATCATCAAGATCCTGACCAAGCTAACGTCCCATAGCAAGCTCGATTGGGATGAAAAGCTCGGTGAAAGCTTGTGGGCGATCGCACTACAACCGCGACTCCCCACCGGTACCACACCATACTGCTAGTATGCGGTTGTGAAGCCGCATCACCGCTGAGGTTCAGATCCCATCCTTACGCGATCGCGCCATGCACGGTGATGTCCAATGAGGAGAATCATCGCCGCCTCGCACTAGAGGCGCTAGACGAAGCGCTTAAGGCTCAACAACACATCGAGTTTTTCCAAGCCCGGATCTCTAAGGCCTTCGGCAAGAAGGTCAGACACCGGTCTTTCCAGAAAGGGGAGTTAGTCTTAGCCGTCCGACGGCCAATGATCACCAACTCCAAGAAGAAAGGAAAGTTCCAGCCCAAGTGGGAAGGTCCATTTGTGATAGAAACAGTGTATTCAAATGGAGCTTATCGCCTCGTCAAGCTAGACGGCGATAAGATCATGATGCCCATCAATGGGAAATTTCTAAAGAAGTACTACCCATAGTCTTTCGGCAACTACCAAACTCCGACAAGTACACGAGTATAAACTACTCCTCCCAAACCCCCCCCCAATCCTCATCAATAGGATGGTGGGTCCTCAAAGTTGCCCCGATCGCAACTAACTCCTGTCATGTTAACACTAAACCTCTGACAAATTCCCCCCAATCCTCGTCAATAGGATGGTGGGTCCTCAAAGTTGCCCCGATCGCAACTAACTCCCGTCATGTTAACACTAAACCTCGACAAATTCCCCCAATCCTCATCAATAGGATGGTGGGTCCTCAAAGTTGCCCCGATCGCAACTAACTCCCGTCATGTTAACACTAAACCTCTGACAAATTCCCCCCCCCCAATCCTCGTCAATAGAATGGTGGGTCCTCAAAGGTGCCCCGATCGCAACTAACTCCTATCAAGTTAACACTAAACCTCTGACAAATCCTCCCTCCAATCCTTATCAATAGGATGGTGGGTCTACAAAACTATCATGTTAACGATCACCTCGGATAGTTAGATCAGTCGTCACACTCACATGTCACTGAACGGCCTGATCCTTTCCCGCGCATTCTAATTCTATTAGAATGATCGATGGGTAGTAGCCTACCATGCGATGAGCGACTATATTAATCAATCGTCACACTCATACGTCCCTGAACGATTTGACTATCCTAACACCATCTAAGGTGTTGTTCGTCGATGACGGCCCACCAGACAATGTGCCCCTTCGACACTCCGGTACTCCGAAGTGACACCGTGAGCCGGGTAGAACATTGCGATCAACAACACGGCCCAACCTAATTACAACCTAACAATTGTGGTTATCTTAACCCGACGCCTCACGCGGTTAAGGGTAGAGAAGAGGTTTTAGCGTTAAGTCTAAAAGAAACTTCTCGACAACTCATCATACTGAGGGAAATAGTATGGCTAGCCCGATTCAAACGGTAGTCGGTAAAGGCAAATCAAATCCGTTAATAGCTGAGGGTTTGCTAAAAATCCTAAGGGTCGGCCAGTCCAGAGGATAAGGACCAAGGACCACGTGTACGAGTCATTCGAGACGGAACAATCAAATGACACGGGAGAAAGGGAGTCTGATTCTCATTCACAATAGAAGAAAGTTAACAGATTACAAAAGAGCGGGGTATGCCTAAGGTGGAAGTCAGAATCTTTTAAGTGGATTCGGCCGAATAAGCCCTATTGGCTCCTCCTCCGAGTGGCGAGGACCTTCATGCGGATGTTTTCTTCGGTAAGCGAGACGGCATTGTGAAGCTCATTTCTTGTCTTTTCTAAGGCCCTGCTCTTCTCCTCAAAATCGGCGATGACTAATTGCTGCTGACCCTCGAGCTCCTCGGCTCCTTCAAAGCTGCTCCAGTGGTTCTTTGTGCTAAGAAGGCACAATCGGCAATGTGCCTTAAGCCCGATATGGATTTGGTAGGTATGCGCCAAGCGAGGGCTTTCACGGCTCCTCTTCCATCTTTTGCCCTCGGCAATCCGCTCCACGGCCAGCCGCCTAGCCCGGCCATGATGCGGTCCAAAACTACCTCTGTTCCTTTAAAATGGGTGCGCGTTGAGGCCAAGTCCAAGAGATTCTTAGAGCGAGAGCATCAATTCTTCGACATCTCTTTCGCGATGTCAAATGCCGTTGGAATGGTGAAGCGCATCACGCGATCAAAGTACTTAGGTTATCCAGATACATCTGCAACATAGGTTTGAGCTCACCAAAAGAGCAGCCTCCGTCCAACACCACTTGGACGCTATCGCGAAGAAGGGTCTGAAAATCCTTGATCGTAGTTTTCACGAGCTTCCTTTTGGGCGGAGGGGGGAGAGATATCCTCTGTAAGCGGTGGGGCCGGGGTGAGCCGCAATGACCATGTGGGTCGACACTTCTCCTTAACTCAAGGCCCCCTCTACATGAGCTGACCCCTCTTCACTAACAGACGCCTCTCTTTGAGCGGGCGCCTCTTAATGACGCCCCTCTTGGGAGAGAAGCACCGGCTTGGGCAGGCTCCTCCTCAAGTGCCTTGGCACCTCTCCTCTAACCTCCACCCCTGAGGATGGGACCGCCGTGATCGAGGCATGTTCCTCTTCATCCCTGAAGAGACACGAGCAGCGGCCGGTCATTACCTAAAAAAGAAGAGAGGAAGCCGGGTTAATCATATGTCACACTGTAGAACGAGAAGGACACGAGCGCATACCTTCGAGCAGCGACGCGTCGGTAGAACCAACACATTGCTGGCGCGCCATACAAAACCCGTCACGGTCCCGGCAAGGCCAATGTTGGGAAAGACCTCTTCATGGCGAGCCTCTTGCCCTCTCACCAGCTGAACTTGCACCCTCCTCCCTCGGACGTTTTGACGAAGGTGAAGGAGTGGGGGTGGAAATTAGCATCTGCATTCGACCGGCGATAACATCCCTAGCCCCCTCCAAGCGTTCTCCAGCCCTAACCAGTTCTTGAGGGACCTCTCTCTCGCCACTGAACCAGGGACGAGTTGGGTCATAGGGAGTGTGGAAGGCCAACATCAGGTCACCACTGATGGGAAATAAATGATTACCTCCTAGGTTGCAAGTATACAACCTTTATCAAGTTATAGTATAAAAGATTATCGATCCCACGAGGAACGGGAAAGTAGGAGGAGTTTTGCTCAAGTTTTGGTTCTCAAATTATGCGCGACAATTAGGAGTTTATTCAAATAAAACAAAAGTGAGAGAATGGTGAAAGTGGATGTGGAGAGATAAGAGAGAGTGGATGTGGATTATGTGCAAAAGAGGAGAAAATAAAGTTGAGAGTGTGGTTGTGGTTATATGCACATAATAACAAAACTAGGTTTGAGATTATATGCACATGGAGGAAATATGAGATTGAGAGAAGTAAAATCAATGAAATGAAAAATAAAGGAAAATAACAAACAAATGGAAAACAAGGATAAGTGCAAAATCAAGAATGTAAAGTATGGAGGATTAATTAAAGATATGAGGAATCTAGAGTAGATCCACTTAGCTTATCTCAATCTCATGAGAATGAGTTGGATTTGTTAGCTAGTTTCAAACAATCTCTAGGGATCCCACGAATATTGGCTCCACACTTAGAAAGGGTACACTAGTAGAAAACAGGCTTTGGCGACGGGGAAATCCGTCGCCAATGCCTATTGGCGACGGAAGACCCGTCGCCAATGTTATGTACATTGGCGACGGATATACCCGTCGCCAATGCCTATTGGCGACATGGTAACCCGTCGCCAATGCCTATTGGCGACATGGTAACCCGTCGCCAATGAGCATTGGCGACGGGGAAGTATTGGCGACGGAACATTGGCGACGGATATACCCGTCGCCAATGTTATGTACATTGGCGACGGATATACCCGTCGCCAATGTTATGTACATTGGCGACGGATACGATACGTCGCCAATGCCTATTGGCGACGGAAGACCCGTCGCCAATGTTTGAAACATTGGCGACGGATATACCCGTCGCCAATGCCTATTGGCGACATGGTAACCCGTCGCCAATGTTATGTACATTGGCGACGGGTTACCCCGTCGCCAATAGGCATTGGCGACGGGTATATCCGTCACCAATGTTCATGTGCACGTAAAAAATTTATTTTGTTGTAATTGCCCCATACGGGAATACACAATATAACCTGTATCCACATCAATCCAATCACAATATATATCAAAAATCAATCACAATTCAAATTCACATTCACATTCAAAATACATACTCATCCATAATCATCCACCAATTTACATTATCAAACAATACTCATCCAATAATCCAATCATAATACATCCCCATACTCAAACAATATTCATTTACTAGGCAATAAAGTATCAATATAATAAATTCAAAAGTCATAACATGTCTTAACACGATCTAAAAGTACATAAATACAATAACAAGTCTCACTCACTCCCCATTAAATGGTTGTAAATTAAGTCCCTATTATTAGCGGCGTCTGCGTTAGAACGCCGTATCGTACTGCTTTGCTCCCTACAGGAGTACCTCCTCTAACCTGAAAAGAATACAAGTCAACCTAAGAGTATGTTTCAACAAAATCGTAATAAATACATATATGTTATGTCATATATACCTCTCCACCACCAGGAACTCCATGCTCCGCAAACGCCAACTTAGTGATAGCTACGTATATAGGCTCAGGAAGAATCTCCTTCAAGGACCGACACTCAATGAGGCGCTGAACAACATCCAGTCGATTAGCACCTAACTTTCGCGTAATAAGGGGAAGAAATTGCAAAGCCATGGAGGGTTCAAAATGGTCCAATAAATATCGACCGATTTTACCCACGACGATGATGTCTCACATTATCCTTCGAGGTCCGCGAGACTGTGCTAGCTTTAGTCTTGTTAGTGGTGAATGCCCTAACTCTTGCACTAGATAAAGGCACCCTCCCTTTCTTGATTGGTCTAGAACCATATGCTCCATCGACAACTTCCCTCCATCGCTTCTATGGTCATGCGGTTAGGATCATGAAGTGTTCTCTATGCCACGAGGCTGGAGGTGCGGGACAAGACAAACTCTTGTGAAGCTTCGGCAGCTTTGAATAGCGATATAGCGATAAAAAAATAAATTAGGAACTTTAATTAGAAATACTTAAGTGTAAAATGAAATTAATCTTATTATACTTACATGCATTTCATTAATTTTCTTCACCTTTTCATCTTTCTCGTGGCCCTCGTAGCCCTCGGTGGTGTATAAGCTCTTCTAGCAAGAAGGGTTGGCGGCATGGTCAAAGCGTCTGTGATATATTAAATTCCAAATTAATTCAAGTCTTGTACAAAACTAGTTAGATGAGTTGAGTTTTAATAATTTGATCATCTGGGTTCTCACACAAATACTTATGCTCGATCAGAGCATGAGATAACTCTAGAAAGTGATCGTGATAGCTTTGCACCACGATTATCGATGCCTTCAAACATTTTTCCTTCAAAATAAAGTATTTTTTAGTATATGTGGTAATATAATGAATTAAAAATAACTCACCTTTTCTCACTCTCCCACTCGATAATGAGAGTCATCCAATTATATGGAGGAACTCTCTTATCAAGTCGATGGATCCTCTTCCAATCAACGGTTATTTCGTAAAATATTTTTGCTTGAGTTTACTCTTCCACCCACTTAAGCATCTTGCTCACTCTAGGCATTACATAATCCCAAGAGTCCGGGTTGTCCTCAAGACAATAGTGAGTCACGCAAATTACATGTGAAAAACATACACTATTTAAATAATCAAATAAATATTTATTGAAAGAAACAATATAATAAATAATTACCATGAGCCTCTCCCATATTTTCTATGCCATTCCAAGATTGTTCATCTAAACTAAATTTGAGTCGTCTATCTTATATTATGAGTCCAAAAATTGGTAATTATTGGGCCGGGGATCTGACTAGCGTTAACTAATTTTTATTCACCTATAATAGATATATAACACATTATTGTGTTATATATCACACTAAATGTAATTAGCATTAGGGTAGTATTTAAGTTTAGTGTTATTAGGGCACTAGTTATAGGGCACGGATAATATTTGTTATATTGTTGGATTATTACAATATTAAAATTAGGATTAGGTTAATATTAGATGTTTGAGTTACATGAGTTAAAATGAGGTCATTTAGGTTTAGGTTAACTACATTTGCATGATTATAAACAAATCAATAGCATTAATTGCATATTAAATTTATAATAAAAACTAACAAATATCAATAAGTGAAGACTAAAACCTTTCTAGGAGGTGGAGGATGTCGATGATGGTTGTAGTTGAGGGTGGAAGCTCAAATAAATAATCTGCAATCAAGAACAATCAAAGTCCAACAAAAATTTAATTAGTTAATTAAAGAATAAAATTTGTTTTAAAATTGTAAAATGAAAAAAAGCGTGAGAGTCACCAATATGAAGCAGAAAAGAAATCCAGCCATGAAAGCGTCGCCGGTCTTAGTGCGAAGCAATGGCAAGCAAACAATGAAATATGAATAATGGCCAGCAAAAATGGCTCATATATGGCAAAGGCCAGGCAGGCAAAGGCAGCAGTATGATGAAGCGTAAAGCTGAAACCAATGTGAAGTATGAGTTTAGGAATGGGTTGAATCAGAGAAAGAGAGGAAAATGGGGGAGAGAGAGAGAGAGATTGGGTGGCTGCTAGGGTTTGGGTAGTTTTAGGTCATGCCAAATTTTCAAATTAGTCCCCAAATCATGAAATTTGCTATGACATCCCTCAAATCATCATATTGTTTACAATTAAGTCCTCCCGCTAACACCGCTAGAATTTTCCTATTATATACCCTTGAGTTCAGATTTAATTTTTGGGTTATTCCAATATTAATCCCTCAAATTTTCAATATTTCAAATTAGTCCCCAAATTATAGAAATTGCTATTACATCCCTCAAATCTTCACATTGTTTACAATCGTCCCTATAATTAACACCAGTTAGATTTAAAGAAATATTCTGTTATACCCTTGAGTTCAGATTTAATGTTTGGGTTATTTCAATATTAGTCCCTCAAATCTTTAATATTTCCAAATTAGTCCCCAAATCATGGAAATTGCTATTACATCCCTCAAATCATCACATTGTTTACAACTGTCCCCCCGTTAACACGAAGTTAAATTTAAAGGAATATTTCTTTAAATCTAATGTTTTGAAGCTTAATTAGTATTTGATTAGCCAACAAGATTAATTGCACAGACTATTAGTCTCGTGTATTTTAAAATTATATTTTGCGTAAATGACAAAAGATGTCGATTTTGCTAATTAAATCCACAAAAGGTCGATTTTGCTAATAAAGTTTTAAAATAGTATTTTAAAAAAATTCACTATAAATCCATTAAAAACTCCTTTTTCTCTAACGGATCTCATCTTCACTTTAAGTCAATTTCAACTCTTTATTCTCCTCTCAACCTTATAAAACTTCAAGAGAACTTTATCCAAACCATTTACGTATATCCATTTCTTTAGTGATTGAATCTCATTTAGCTCCACTCAAGTTCATTAATGATGTTTGTAGACTCAAGTTCATCCGTATGGGGTTAAGGCTTAACTTAACCCTAGTTGACCAAATAGGAGTTAACTTATACAAAGGCACCATTGTAAACAATGTGGTGATTTGAGGGATGTGATAGCAATTTCCATGATTTGGGGACCAATTTAGTAATATAGAAGATTTGAGGGACTACTATTGAAAAGAACTCAAAATTTTTAGGGTCCACTCATTGGCGACGGATATAACCCGTCGCCAATGCTCATTGGCGACGGATATAACCCGTCGCCAATGCCAATTGGCGACGGGCACAAATCCGTCGCCAATTCACATTAGCGACGGATTATTGTCCGTCGCCAATATGCATTGGCGACGGATATAACCCGTCGCCAATGCTCATTGGCGACGGATATAACCCGTCGCCAATGCTCATTGGCGACGGATATAACCCGTCGCCAATGCTCATTGGCGACGGATATAACCCGTCGCCAATGCTCATTGGCGACGGGTAAACATTGGCGACGGATATAACCCGTCGCCAATGCGAACATTGGCGGCGAGTTATTGGCAGCGACTTCGGTTGCAATGCTTGATAAGCTGATAGCGGCAGTTCGCTATCCGTCATGATACAGCTCTTGTACATTTTTCTACAGTGGTAATTCCTAGAGGGTTCTAGCCTCAAGGTGAATTAAAGAAAAGGAAAATCTATTCTAGAAAGTAAATACAAGAATAAATACATTGCATGAAAGTAAATTGCATGAAAGTAAATTGCATGAAATTAAATTGCAAGAAAGTAAATCTAAGCTACAAAGCAATAAATGAACAAGAAAGAAAATGAAAAAGAAATAAAATAGAAACCAACAATTCTCGATCTTAATCTAATCCTCCTTTTGGTCCTTGGATTAGAAGAAGAGAAAGGAAATTGAAGGGTGAAAATTTCATTTATTGTGTAACAAAAGTTACAATTTTGGAAGGTCTTCTCAATGAAGAGTGACCCTCCTCTCCAAATGGAGTTTTACAAAATATTTCACACTCAAAACACTCAGACTTCACCCCTATTTATAGCCCAACGGAGTTGATGTGAACCATTGGATCAAACCTAGCCAAAAGAGAGAGAAATCCACCATTAATTGAATCTGTTGGAAACCGATCGGTTGGCCGTCGGTTAGCTAACCGTTGGCCAACCGTTGGTCAACCGATTGGTTCCCAACCGAATTTGTCTTTTCTTGATTTTTCTTCACGAATTTCTCTTGGATCAATTTGGTATCTTGGGCCTTGGTTTGTCTTGATTTGGGCTTCAAATATTTGAGTCATTTGGGCTTTTATTCATTATTTCTTTATTAGCACGCAAAATAAGATAAAAATAATTATTAGTAATATCGTTATTCATATAACATAGGTAATAAGGGTATAAAATGTAATTAAAATGTGATAATCAAATACCCCCACACCTAAGCTTTTGCTAGTCCTCTAGCAAAGAAAATAAAAAGAAAACCTAACTCACTTTCGCGAGGAATCGCGGTTGTATTTAGCGATACAACAAGCCTTTAAACCCTAGGTTACCCTAGTGGACGAAGTTGTAGTCTCGTGAGGGTTTGCATGAATATACCCACAAAATTCATCAACTTGCCAATTTAAAGAAGTTAATAAAATAATTAATTCATTTGATGTCTTCAAACATTCCAATTGAAGTTGGTTAATACTCAAGAAAACGTTTTATCATAACTCCAATGTAATTTTCTTAAGAAAATCCTTCCATTATAGTTATACAAAACTAAGTTTAACTAAAAATTTAAAAGTTTTGAAAAGAACATGATAACCCTTTGTTTTAAACAAACTTCAAGTCTTTTAATCCATTTTATTTTTCAAGAACATATACAAATATAACTATATACAAAAACATGGTTAGTTTTTTTTTTTTTTTTTTTACTCTTTATTCCTTGGTGGTTTTGTTCTTTTAATCGGCTTTCTAAGTGACCATTTAGCGAGTTTTGGGCCAATGAATCCCAACCCAATTGGGCTTAGGTCATTAAGCATAGAAATACTCCTGGGCTTAATTACTCACCAACTTAGGCTTAGTAAAATAGAACCACCAATGATTTTAAGAGAAATTTTTCTTCTATTTATTAAGTTAGTATATATGTGTGTATATGTATATATATTCTGAACAATATTTGGATCAAGACAACTTGAAAAATTATTTTCAACTCTAAGTTAGGCATGCAAAATTTCATTACTTTAATTAAAAATCTAAGTTACAACTTAAGTAAAGTATATTACTTTGAAAATCATTTCTTAAGAAATTTATTTGGAGTTATCATAAAAGGTAAACTTGAGTATAGAACCAACTAAGGATTAGAAGACTTAAATTCTATCAAATTGATCAATTATTAATCAACTCTATTAAGTTGGCAAGTGACTCTTTTTTTTATTTATGAAAAGAGGAAAAAAATGACATAAAAAGAAAGAAAATGGTAAGAAGAGGAAAAATGACTAAGATAAAGAGCAAAATGACTAATTCCCACCCCCACACCTAAATTTTGCATTGTCCTCAATGCAAATTCTATTATGCACAAAGTAAAACAGATAAGCATGGAAGCACTTACATTTGTTCGATTAGACTTGAACAATGATAAAAGTCTCAGAATTACCTTTGGTATGAGAAGGTGGAGTCAAAAATTTATTCTCTCCTTTTTCTTTTTTTTTTTTTGTTTTGAAAAGAACAAGAAACTCTCACATAAGAGAAGAATAAATTCTTTTATTATTATTGTGGGACAAAAATAAAATGTAGAATAAAAGATAAAACATGAGAAGCTCATATTCTACATTAAATCCTACCTTATTGCTGAAAATTCTACGAAATTTAAAGAATTTCAAGATGATATAATCAATGATGTTCTCAAATTCTGAAAATTCCAAGGTTTGCAATGTGTTTTTAAACAAATTAAGGTAGGTCTTATTGGTGTTATGCATTTTGAACTTAGATTTTTGAGTAATGAAAATTTGACATTTTGGTTGCTCTTTCAAAAATCTAAGCTCATCGAAAAGAGTTCTTCAATGTTGCATTCAAGAGGCATGTATTCAACACGCTTCCTCATTTTGAAAAATAAACCTGAATTTTTAAAATTTCCAGCCTCATGAAAGATTTCAAAACTAATGTCAAATTCATTCTCTACTGTTAAACTTTCTTGGATGTAATTGATTTCGAAGGTCGCTTATCAATATTATTTCCTCGATTGAAAATATTAAGTTCAGCAATGATTCCCAAAAGATGCCTTCATGTAACCAGCTTCTACAGCTTGATGAGAGCATTAGAAGTGGCTAAGAACGGTCTTCCTAAGATCAGGTATCGTCCTTTGGGATTGGAAACGGGTTGTGTTTCCGTGACTACTAAATCAACAGAAAATAAAGTCTCCAACCTTTATCAAGACATCTGTTATTTCACCCATAGGGACCTTAATGATCTATCGCCTAATCAAGTGTGCATCTAGTTGGCTTGAGTTCCCCGACACCTAGTTGTTGGTAGATCGAATACGGAAGCAAGTTGACACTGGCCCCTAAGTCTAAAAGCGCCTTATCGATACGAGTATTACCAATGATACATGGAATGGTAGGACAACCTGGATCCTTATGTTTCAATGGTACAGACCTTGAGAGGACTTCACTGATATTGGCGTGAAAGACTTTCTTTGGAACATTTATTTGCCTCTTTTTGGTACATAATTCCTTTAAAAATTTGGCATAAGAAGGAATTTGTTCAATGACATCTAAAAGAGGAATGTTGACCTTAACCTGCTTGAAAGTCTCTAGAATTTTCTCCTCCTGAGAGGAGTGCTTCCTAGGCCTGAGTCTATCCGGGTAAGGAGCAACTGGTTTAAATTGATTAGACTCTGGTTCTGGTTCAGGTTCTGGGTCATCAGAAGGGTGTGATTTCTCAGAAGGAGAGAGAATTTGTTCTGGTTCAGGGGTTTCACTTAGAGGCATTCTAACCTGATTATCGACCTGTCTACCTGACCGTAGTGAATGGATTGCATTCACTTCAGCTTGGTAGGTTGAACTTGATCCCGTGTCCTTCGGGTTGGGCACGGGCTGACTCGAAAAGTTCCTTTCTCTCTCACTCATGGCATTAGCTAGTTGACCAAGTTGGGTTTCTAACCTAGCTATGGCTTGAGTGTTGGAGGTGAGGATTTGCCCGGTTGATTGCATGAAGGAATTCAACGTGTTTGATGTTTGAGTCAATAAGTTCGTGGTCTGTGTAGAGGTTTTAATCAAAGTATCTAGACCCTTTTCCAGAACATTAAGACGTTTATCATGATCCGCAATTTGAGGAGTGTGATTTGCAGATTGGTGATGAGGAGACTGATTTTGAAATGACAGATTTGGTTGTTGAAAATTGAGGAGGCGTATTGCCCTAGAAATTGTTGGGTTGAAGAGGGAGGAAATTTTGATTTCGGAGTAGTTTCCACGGTTCCATGCAAAATTTGATGATTTCTCCAACCCGGATTGTAGGTTGGAGAAAATAGATCATTTAACGGACGCCGAAATGCGCGCTTATCCGACCTAGTGGCTGACCGATCCTAAAAGAGGACATTCCTCCAAACATGAGATGGAAACAGACAGCTATGACACCGAGGCGTAAACTTGGTTGATTTGAGCCGAGCTCGCTCTTTGACTTCTAAAGCTTCTAACCTACGCATGATTGTAGCCATCTTTGCTTCAGAGGCTATGTTCGCTTCTAAGGACAGACCACTGGTTTTGGGCTAGAACCGATGAAACACGGTCATCACAATGTTCCCACCGCATGGTTTTCTGATAAACTCTCTAAAAGTCCCAAGCTTCATCGGCATTTTTCTTCATGAAATCCCCTTGACACATTGACTCTAAGGAAGTTTTGAAGAATAATCCAATCCTTCATAAATGATTTGGCATAATCGCCATTTTTCAAGACCATGGTGAGGACATTGGATAAGAAGATCTTTGAATTTGTCAAAATACTTCCAAAAGGTTCTCAGGGACAATTTTAAAATTTTGAATGCTGTTTCTAAGCTTGATTGTTTTGTGGATAGGAAAAAAATTTTGAGAAAAGCATTTACAAATTCACCCCAAGTTGAGATGGAATCGTGGGCAAGTTATCTGACCATTTTTGGCTTTGTCCTTAAGGGCAAATGGAATAAATCGGAGTTTGATCGCATCTTCGCTAAGTCCCTCATCTTAATCATGAGGCAAACTTCTTCAAATTCGAGATAAAGATGTATGCGTTTTCGGTTTGGCTCTAAGAATTTGGGAAGCATGTTTATGAAATGCGGTTGAAGTTCAAAATTGGTTTCATTTACCTCTGGGAGTTTTATGCAAGAGGGGATTGCATTTCTAGTGGGGTAACAAACATCTTGAAGAACAGTGGGTTGGTATTAGCCATTTCGCTTGGTTCAAGAGATGAATCAAAACTAATTAAACGATTAGTATTATCCCTAACCCAAGTTTGCATACACCACAATCAAAATTTTTTTTTTATTTATTTGAAAAAGGATAAGAGAAAAAGTTAAGAAGATGAGAAAAACTAACTAAAAATAAATCAAAGCAATCACTTTTCAATCACCCTAACTCTAGGGTTAAGCCTAAACTTGACTTAGACCAGCTCCTAACTAAGAATTCCCTTAATGAAAAGATCAAAGTTTACTTGGGTAATTAGCCGTAAGGATAGTACTAGAGGGAGATCAAAGATCAATTAAGTACCTCTTTCCTTCTGAGCTTTACGCAACCCCTAAACCTTGCCTTAGACACCAATTAATTCAAATAAACTTGGACCGATTCACTTAAGAAATTATTGTTCCTTAATGAGCTCGAACTTAGGGCCAACGCCTAATCAATTTTAAGAGGCTTGGTATGTGTAGTGAGGAATTAGTGATTTTGGGCTAAGGAAAGGGTGATGAAATCCCTCACCTTATCTTGATTAATGGGTTTTGCCCTTAAGATATTTTCAAGTGTGTGCCAAATCAAGATGCTCAAATCACTTGGTGAATTCCTACTATTATTTGAAATGCAACCCTAAGAATTAAAAGCAACTAAAAGGATGCAAAACAAAAATCTTTTTATTTTTATTATTTTTATTATGGTCGACAATAAAAGAAATGAAGTTTATTAGGTCGACAAGGGTAAAAAAAATCCTTTTATTTATTTTTTATTATTTTTATTATTTTTTATTTTTATTTTATCCTAATTGTCTCTAATGTATATGAACTATCTAAAGGGTGGAATTGAAAATACTAGATAGAGAAGTTACCCACATAAAAGCAATGCAAAGCCTCGTTGGAGGCAATTCCTCAATCTTGAATCTTCAACTCTTGATCTTCAAGCTCCAAGTTTCTACACAAAAAGAAAACACACAAAATAAAACCAAACTTAATGAAAATCCTACTTATGCACCGTTCTCAAGCAAGCCCAAAAACTTGATGGGAAATAAATGATTACCTCCTAGGTTGCAAGTATACAACCTTTATCAAGTTATAGTATAAAAGATTATCGATCCCACGAGGAACGGGAAAGTAGGAGGAGTTTTGCTCAAGTTTTGGTTCTCAAATTATGCGCGACAATTAGGAGTTTATTCAAATAAAACAAAAGTGAGAGAATGGTGAAAGTGGATGTGGAGAGATAAGAGAGAGTGGATGTGGATTATGTGCAAAAGAGGAGAAAATAAAGTTGAGAGTGTGGTTGTGGTTATATGCACATAATAACAAAACTAGGTTTGAGATTATATGCACATGGAGGAAATATGAGATTGAGAGAGAAGTAAAAATCAATGAAATGAAAAATAAAGGAAAATAACAAACAAATGGAAAACAAGGATAAGTGCAAAATCAAGAATGTAAAGTATGGAGGATTAATTAAAGATATGAGGAATCTAGAGTAGATCCACTTAGCTTATCTCAATCTCATGAGAATGAGTTGGATTTGTTAGCTAGTTTCAAACAATCTCTAGGATCCCACTAATATTGGCTCCACACTTAGAAAAGGGTAATTCCCTAGAGGGTTCTAGCCTCAAGGTGAATTAAAGAAAAGGAAAATCTATTCTAGAAAGTAAATACAAGAATTAAATACATTGCATGAAAGTAAATTGCATGAAAGTAAATTGCATGAAATTAAATTGCAAGAAAGTAAATCTAAGCTACAAAGCAATAAATGAACAAGAAAGAAAATGAAAAAGAAATAAAATAGAAACCAACAACTCCTCGATCTTAATCTAATCCTCCTTTGGTCCTTGGATTAGAAGAAGAGAAACGAAATTGAAGGGGTGAAAATTTCATTTATTGTGTAACAAAGTTATAATTTTGGAAGGTCTTCTCAATGAAGAGTGACCCTCCTCTCCAAATGGAGTTTTTACAAAATATTTCACACTCAAAACACTCAGCCTTCACCCCTATTTATAGCCCAACGGAGTTGATGTGAACCATTGGATCAAACCTAGCCAAAAGAGAGAGAAATCCACCATTAATTCGAATTTGAAACCGATCGGTTGGCCGATCGGTTAGCCAACCGGTTGGCCAACCGGTTGGTCAACCGATTGGTTCCCAACCGAATTTGTCTTTTCTTGATTTTTCTTCACGAATTTCTCTTGGATCAATTTGGTATCTTGGGCCTTGGTTTGTCTTCAGATTGGGCTTCAAATATTTGAGTCATTTGGGCTTTTATTCATTATTTCTTTATTAGCCTTGCAAAATAAGATAAAAATGATTATTAGTAATATCGTTATTCATATAACATAGGTAATAAGGGTATAAAATGTAATTAAAATGTGATAATCAACCACCCAAACTCCCATGAAAGCCCATGTCTCACCGAGGACCTCTCAGGAAGTGCTTGTACCCTCACCGAGTCGCCTTAACTTCCTCCCTCCGAGATAATTCTCCCTCAAAGACGTGGTGACGCTCCCCTACTGAGGTAAAAAGGGATGCACTTAGATCGACGTAGCGCCGGTCAAGCAAGACGTACAAAGGTGAAACCCCTCCGGGGAAGTACTCACGCCCCGATACCACTTGTAGTAGGTGAACGAGTGACGAAGAACACGATCCCTCAAAGGCAGCTCGAAGCACGTACCGGTACAGCCGGCGTGTGTCCAGAACCACCCCCGCGCTCTGTCTACCAAACCCCCTTTGAATTTTAGCTGGGGGTTAACATTCCCAACGTAGAGCTGGTCGTATCCGAACTGGCGTGAGAAACGGCTAGGAAGATAGGGTTCCAAGAGGCATGACGAACCCGTGCGAAGGAGATGGTAGCCGGGTCGGATGTTGACCAGCCACCTGAAGCCACCAAGGGTTAAGAGGGTATGCTGGTCCGTGGTGGAACCATCCCGAAGAGACTCACCATAGCCCCCACCTGAGAAGTAGGGGAAACACCGAAAGAAGTCGTAGTTGCCAAAGAAGGACAACGCCTTCCTCATTTCTACAACGTCCCGGAACGTCCAAGAGCAAGTCTCGAGCAGCTGAACGAACGGGACGGTCCCGCCTTCCTGGCGCGCTGCTGGTGCACTCATCAAGCACTCGCAGTGTAACACGAACCATGCCATCATGTACGTGTATGGCAGGCTGATCCGAGGATTTAGAGTTTTGGCAACCTCCTCTCCTCCGTCCACTTCGACAAATGACGCCACGTAATTCATGCCGACAACTAAGACCGCTCTGTATGCAGGCTGTCATTGCCGACACCAATGCATATGACCGCCCGTAGGCCAGGCGGACGGCCGGATAGACAACATCCACTGGGATCGCCTCGAATGAGTGTGTGGGGACCACGCACCTCTTCAATCACAACATCAAGTAACCAGCAAGCAGGGCCTTGGATGAGATCGGAGTCCCCGCCTGGTGGTGGTAGGATGCAAAAGTAGTCCCCACCGAATCCCCGCCATGATCAATAGTCTCCCACTCGCCGCCGGACATCCGTACTTATTATCGCCGGCCACAAGGGAAGAATGGGTCTCTTCTTGTCATCGTTGTGGGGGAACAAGTAGTCCGCCCAATTCTTGTGGCTGATCCCGACATTCCTCTTCTTGCTACCCTTGTGGTCCACAGACCCAAGAGTGTCCAAACAAATATGGTAGTGGCAGAGAAGCTCCCATAGAGTCTCCACCACTTGAGGGAAGTGGGTTGAAAGGTGGTCAAGCTCCATTTGGCTAGGGACGTACTCTTCATATGGGTACTCCCCCATCGGGCGTGCCCGACACTGCATCTCGTGGAAGCCAAACTCTAACTCCTCAAGCATGTAGAAGGTACCGCTATCCGGACAATAGAGCTCCAAGACACTCTAAAACTGAGGAGCGTGGATCTTAATGCCATGCTGAGTGGCCCTGATGGCCCTGAACAATTTGGATCCCTGAAGATTAGAGTTCTCTGCCATAACAAACTCAGTAATTCTATGCCACCAAGGGTTATTGCCGGCAGACAAGTGAACCCAACCTGGTGCTCGGAAGTCCTTCGGAGGAAACTATCCCCCCGCCTTGAAGAAGCGGTGACGGAAGGTCTCCGCCACTGTTGGCGTTTCGCCCATGGGGAACTGATTTTGTAGAAGGCCGGGGTGAAGGGCGGTCACGCCTCGATGGGAACTGTCAACCCCATATCTAGCTTTGGAACTTGTGAAGGTTCCACAAGTGACCCCACCTGAGCCGGAGTCAAGTCCCAGTTCATTTTCCTGGGAACTAAGAGTGAGCGTAACTCCATCAGCGAGAATCCCCGCATCATGTTGGGAAGAAAGTATCAGGCCCCGCTTACTTCACGCAGTCATTTGCTCTCACCCAGAAGCATGACCGAGGGGTCAACTATGGCATCACCAAACATGAAGTCAGGCTTCACCATCTCACAACGCTGGTCGCCAAAGATCGCCAAGATCGCTGGTCACCCCGCAGTCGATAATGTCCCTACTACGCCAGTCACGCAACTCCATAGTTTGGTTGGCATGAAAGACCGCACCGATCGAGGAAAGGAAACCCGAGGAGCCGAAACCCGTATCACCGCAGGCGCCACCAAGATTCTTCTGGAAGGACTTCGCCGTAAAGCGCGCCGCAAAATGAAATAAAAGGGAGTTGAAAGAGTCGACTCGCAATTCAAAGAGACATCTCTATAAAATAGGCGAGCCCCTTTGCAGGCAAAGAAATTAAGCTCGCCGACGAGAAGCGCCGCCTCGCCGAAAGCAAGACTGCCATGACGAACCTCGCCGGACAACCAAACTCGCCAAACAAAGGCAAAGTCCGCTTGTCGAGCGAAGCCGCTAAGATGACCGACTCGCCAATAGACGAGGCCCGCCGAAGACAATAGGAATCACGCCCGCCTCCCCAACTTACGGGCGGCAATAACGCGCGGTAGCGAGGAAGAAGCGAACCCTTCACCTTGGACGGTATTCTTCGACTTGGGAGCCATCACGCTCGAATCGAAACCTTTGCGCTTAGAAAACTGGCGGAGGATTTTGAAAGCACAAGGGCTTCCTAACGAGGAGACAAGCGCTTTATATAGGCAAGTCTCGACGGCCGAGATTCGCCGCTTAAACAGATCTCGATGGCGGATTCGCCGCTAGCACGATCTCGCACGATCTCGCCAAGCAAATGGACTAGATCCGGCGCCGCCAAACCCGCGCTCGGATCGAATGCGTGAAGACTATACTCGCCGACATCACATTTAATGCGATCCGACACGACCACGTTGCCCCATCTGGCGAGAAGACACGTGGCCTATGTCGTTCCAAAATGCGAGCTTGCCCGCCAAAGAATTAAGCTCGCCCGCCAAATGGTTTGAGCTTTCCCAAGATGGAGCTCGCCTGCTAAATGGCTTGAGCTCGCCCAAGAATTGGACTCGCCTATCAAATGGCTTGAGCTCACCCAAGAATTGGACTCGCCTATCAAATGGTTTGAGCTAGCCCAATATTGGGCTCACCTACCGAATGACTTGAGCTCCCCCAGAGTTGAGCTCGCTTGGTGATCTCTATATAAGCTCCACGAGACGCAACATGAAACTTCATCACATTCATCAAAGGCTTGAGACAATACATTCGAACAAAGTTATGATGAAACATGCAAATAGAAGTCGTAACAGAAGCGTCTCGAAACCTAAGCAACATCAAAGACCTAACCGGCACGCGGCCATCTATATTCACTTACATGACACCTAGCCGCTATCGAAATCTTCGCTCGTAGAAACCCAGGGGTCCTTCTTCAAGCGCCACTTCAAACGCCGAACGGTCTTGTGAAGAGCACGACATTCAAGGCTCCATGCATCCCTATCACGGTCCAGTTCCCGCTGAGCCATCGATTGACTGTGGATGACGCCCTCAAGCATTTCCTTCTCAATTAATAGTAGGTCGGTCAAGCGGCGGAGTATGCGGCTCCTCCGCTGGATGACCTTGATCTGGGCCGCCCTCGACGGTCTCATGATCTCAAAGATCAAGGTCGAGGCTTCCGCCCGCAAAGCCTGGGCACCATGGAGTTGCCGAGGAAGAAGAAGGGGATGAAGAGGTGGCAAAGATGTGGGTAAGGTAATCCACCCTTTATAGCCCCTTCCAAGTGGGTGATGGGACCTAACAAAGAGGCTACATCCTAGCCTCAAACCCGATCAAAGCCTCAACAGAAGGCACGAATCAAGAGGCAAGATCAAGCCTCCTCGAAATACAAGCTCGCCTGCCCATGGCTTGAGCTCGCCTAAGGTTGGACTCGCCTCCCAACGGCTTGAGCTCGCCTAAGGCTTGAGCTCACCCAAGTGATTGAGCTCGAGACATGAGCTCGCCTGCCAAGCGGCCTAAGCTCGCCCAAAGACTGAGCTCGCCTAATAATGAAGTTAGCTCGAACTTCATCAAACCCCCTCGAAGACTTAGCCCAATCACTGCAATCGAATGCGCTCAGGACAATGAAGGTATAAATAAACACAAAGCTGCATTTATCAAGTGATTTTGAGACAACACATTTGAACAAAGTTATGACAACATGTTCAAAGAAACAAAAAATATCCCAAGATCGAGGCAGAGTCCGTGTCTAGCTCAAGATAGTCTAACACCGTGAATGAGGCCGCTTAGCCTTGAGATCACCGAATTCTTCACTAAATTGTTCAACTCGAGCCTCCAGATCCTTCTCAAGCTTCTCCTCGAGAGTGCAGCGAACGAAGCCTCCTCTTCGCGATGCAATGCGTGGAGGACTTGCAACACCTTTGTAAAAGCACGATGGACGCTGGCACTCTCACGTTGAAGGTCCTCCGAGGGTAAGCCCTCGCTTCGATCGCGAACCGCGTTGTCGCCAGCGAAAACCCGCTGACAATCGCTTGCTCCAAAGATGCATTTCGCCGAAGCTTCGCTCCCGCATTATTCGACTCGAAGCTTCTATGAGGCGCCACATCTCATTGCGCTGGATCATCGAAGACCAAATTCTCCAGACGGCGCAAAGCCCTCCCACCGCAAGCTTCCGGCCACAAAGATATGGCCGCCAGGTCACCGCCAACACGCTTAACCTCCCTAAGCAGCTTACCAAGGAGGGTGGAAGGCGCGAGGGTTCCCCACCGACACCGATGGCGGAGACCACTTGTTTTAAAGCCGCTCCACCACGGAGGACACCCCCACAAGATCGAGTCAGATCACGCACCGACCCGGAGCAATTATGCAAGAGCTTGAACTGAGGGAGGGTCCGCCATGGTCAACAGCGGCTTCCATCCGTGACCCCAATGCTAGCCGGGTCAGGAAGCCGTGCCTACACTGCGGGTTGGGGAGTATACGACAAAGCAAGCGGGTTCAGCCTCGCCTCATCATCGAAGCACGATAGGTTCTGAGTCCGAAGGCTCAGCCCGGGAGCTCTTCATGCGCAACGCTTCAAAACGTCCACTTCCTCCGTAGTTAGAGGCCTCTTCCTAAGATCTCAAATTATAGACCTACTAAGAAGAACCTCCTCTCGAAGCAAGAAATTTGAAGAGAGTGTTAGTAACGCCGACTCCGTAGGAGAGGAGCCGCCATCGCTACAAACGAAGCTTACACACAAAGCAGCCAATAAAGCTCGCCAATCTAGCAAAGATCGCCAGTGAGATGTAACCGACAAGCCGCCTCAGAGAGACTCACCGAGTAGGCTAAACCCGCCAGTATCGAGACTTCGGCCCGAGTGGACGGGCTCACTGATGAACGAAGAATGTTCTTCTCATCTCCGAAACTTACCAGATGGAGTTTGGGCCGCAGCGACGGTGGCAGCAAATTGTCGCGATCAATGGAGAAGAGGGAGCGGTCCTCCTTCCTCTTGACACGGTCTTCTTGAAGGCCATGGCGGATATGAGGGCTAGAGCTCGGGTTTTCTTTACGAAGCTCGAATGGAGAGAAGCGAGTGCAATAGCCTCTCGACGAAAGAGGAGATCAACTCTTATAGAGCGATCTCAACGGCTGAGATTCAGCAGCCACTGACGATCGCCAGAATAACCCGATTCAACAAGTTCAAATCGAACGGCCACAAATGAGGTGGGACGGTTAGCATTCCACGCGAACGGCCAAGATTTGGCGGTTCAAAGCACGATCTCTCACCCAAACAACGGCGATCGAGCGCCAATCAACGCCGATCGGTGCATGAAGACGCAGGCGCCGCCGTCGACACATTCACGCAGCCGACGCTACGCGCCTTTAGCTAGCAAACAAATACGCGGGCTTATGTCACCGACGATTGTTAGAGCTCGCCCTAAGCACTGTGTTCGCCCAAACTCGACCGAGCCTCAAAGGCTCAAACTATACGAGGATGGTTAGACGACTCAAATTATATTCTTCTCATCTAAAGTGTTCCGCATCACATCCCATTTTATTTAGGTCTGAAAACTTTGAAGGGGATCTTGTAGGCGGGAAAATTGCCAACCCCCCCAGATAAGGGGATGAACTCGCCCACACGAACGCAACACGGCTTATTGGGCAAAGCTCGCCTGCAAGAGCTCAAGGGCCGCCTGTCTAACAAGCTCGCCCGCATGAGCTCGTTGAGCTCGCCTGCAAAAGCTCAAGTGCCACTTGTTTAACGAGCTCGCCCCACACGCAGGTCGCCCCATCGCCGAGCTCGCCTACGAAGTCCAACATTGCTCACCGCCAACCTCACTGCGGCACCAAGCTTAGCCCGCAAGGGGCTCGCCTGCACAATGGACATCTGCTCATACGTTGAGGGGGCTCGCTAGTTAGCCCCGCCCGTTCGGCAAGCTCGTCTGAGTATTTAAAACAACTCTCAAGCTCACTCGCCACCGCTCTAAACGGTGTCGCGGGTCGCTGGGAAGTGGGCCCACCCACTTTCCACATCATGGGTAATGATGAGACATGGCTCATTGCCCCTATAGCGTCACGCCTTGCGCCTAGAGGGCATGGCGCCTCACCTATTAGTGGTCACATCCCACAAGTCAAGGGGTGGCCACTTTCTTAAAGCCACCAGTTAGGAGAACTCGCTTATACAAGTTCAACTACGACCGCATGCTTCACTCGCCAGAATCAAGCATGACCACACAAGGCCAGCCTGACCTCCCGCTAAGAGTTTGAGCACGCAAGAGGCCCGCCAGCTGACCTCGCTCTCGCAACCGCCTGTAAGCTCAGCTCGAGCATTCAAAAGGCTCACCGCCCACCCACTTTGCACATTCTCAGGTTGTGATAAGGCATGATTCTCATTACCTCATCAAGGATCACATCCCACGCCTAGAGGAGGGCATGGTGCCCCTACCTATCGCTGGTCACATCCCACAAGTCAAAGGGTGGTCTATCCCACCCCTTGGCCTATTTATAAGCCTCCTTGGCAACAGGGGCTAGGGGGCTGGCCGAAAGAAAGAAGGTTTGGATTGTTGAAGTAGACTCTATCTGAACCCTCAGATTTAGAGGCTCTCGAGCTCTTTACAAACTCTTGCATCGTAGCCCTATCCGTGCAAGCTCGGTAGAACTCAACTCAACTCGAGCTTCTAAGCAGATCAAGCTCGACCGCAACGTCGATCGGATCGTCCAAGGGAAGCGAACTCGACTCGAGCATCGAGGGAGGCATCCTACCACTACCGACAAACCCACGTTAAACAAGAAGGGTCTTCCCTTCGCTTCTGTTGTAAAAAGCAATTCTTGATTTGTAACAAACAATACGACCAATACAAATCCTAGAGGAGATTTTTACACCAAACAGGGAGTGTGATTAAAAATGCTCAACTCTTCATTTGTAGGAAAGATCTCCTCATATGGGCGATTCCCCATCGGCAAGCGAGAAACCTCAAACATCTCGTGGAGAGCAATCCTGATCTCCCCCACCGAAGTGAAGAAGGTGTTACTATCACAATTGTGCAGCTCCAAGATGTCGTATATGATAGGGGCACAAATCTCAGCACCATACTTGGAAGCTCTCACTGCAGCATTGAGCCCCATCTCTTGTAGCCTCTCCGCTAAGGTAACAAGAGCAAAGTCTACCAAACGGGTCCACCATTGAGAATCCGTCGACTTTATCCAGCCAGAAAACCTGGCAGTTGCCTCGGGATATTGAGCGTCATTTTTGGCAAGCTCGTTCCCAAAAGTGTTTGGAACGATAACAACTTCATTAACCGGTGCATCCTCACTTACAAAGCCTGGACGCAACCCCATGATGTTGATCCCGAAGAGATCCTCATGATGAAAGCCACCCCCATGCTTCAGAGAACCTATTTTGACGCTATCCTCCCTGTTCGTGAGGTTATAACGCATAAAGCAAGGCACAGCAAGACGCTACAAGTACATGAAGGAAACCTGACGCTCTATAGCCGGTGATGGGAAATAAATGATTACCTCTTAAAGTTGCAAGTATACAACTTACCAAGTTATAGTATAAAAAATTATCGATCCCACGAGGAAGGTGAAAGTATGAATTTTGGTCAATATTGGTTCTTATGTTGTGTATGACAAATTAGGAGTGGTAAATAATGTGAATGTGAATGTGGAGAGATTAGAAGAGTGAATGTGATAATGCAAAAGAGGAGAAAATGAAGTTGAGAATGTGGTTGTGGTTATATGCACATAATAACAAAACTAGGTTTGAGATTATATGCACATGGAAAATGTAAATAAAAGCAAAATGTGATTGAGAGTGAAGTGAGAGTGAATATGTGCAAATGAAAGAAAAGCAAGAGAGAAAAGTGAGTATTTGCAATAAAAAGAAAACAAGATAGAGAGAGGAGAATGAAAATAAAGAAAAGAAAAGAAACAACTAAATGGAAAGCAAGAAAGTAAAAGATGGAGGATTGATTTAAGATAGGAGGTCTAGAGTAGATTCACTTAGCTAATATCAATCTCACAAGAGTGAGTAGGATATCAAGCTAGTTTCAAACAATCTCTAGGAATCCCCAATTATGATCTCCAAAAGAAAAGAGAAAACAAATGAACAAAATAAAAGAGAAAACAAAGCGACAAATAAAGAAGGTAAAATATGGAGGATGATTAAAGATGGTGGAATCTAGAGTAGATCCACTTAGCAAATCTCAATCTCATAAGAATGAGTTGGACATAATGCTAGTTTCAAACAATCTCTAGGATCCAAATAATAACTCCACATTTAGAAAAGGAGTGATTCCCAAGAGATCTTAAGCCTCAAGGCTAATTAAAGAAAAGAAAAGAGAAATCAAAATTAATTACAAGAATTAAAGAGCAAAATTAAAGACATTGCATGAAAGTAAATTGCATGAAAGTAAATCTACTCTAACAAGAAAGGAAAAGAAATAAATGGCAAACCCACATATTCATAACTTCATCTTCATCCTCCTTTTGGTCCTTAGACAAGGTGAAGAAATAAATATGAAGAGGTGAAAAATTCTTTATTAATTTGCAATAAAAGTTACAATTTTGGAAGGTCTTCTCAATTAAGAGTAACCCTCCTCTTTAAATGGAGTTTTTATAAATTATTTCATACCTCAAACCCCTCACTCTACCCTCTATTTATAGCCTCAGCAATGAAGGAGAACCTTTGGATGAAACTTGGCAACAAAGGAATTAAATCGTACAAAATCGTGCTGTCGTTCTGTCGGTTGACAAATCGGTTGACCAATCGGTTGGCCGACCGATTAAAATCTCAAAATTCTAAAAATACAGTTAGTTCCGTCTCGTCGAGATAGGCGATTTTTATATATTATATGTTAAATTCAGCTTCTGGATTGGGAGATATCGCCGTTTCTTTGTGGCTAATCATCTTGAACATGATTTTCACTTGATTTCTTTTCAAAAGTGTTTGGAACGATAACAACTTCATTAACCGGTGCATCCTCACTTACAAAGCCTCGACGCGAACCCCATGATGTTGATCCCGAAGAGATCCTCATGATGAAAGCCACCCCATGCTTCGAGAACCTATTTTGACGCTTATCCTCCCCGCTCGGAGGTTATAACGATAAAGCAAGGCACAAAGAAGACGCTACAAGTACATGAAGGAAACCCGACGATATAGGGTGATGGGAAATAAATGATTACCTCTTAAAGTTGCAAGTATACAACTTACCAAGTTATAGTATAAAAATTATCGATCCCACGAGGAAGGTGAAAGTATGAATTTTGGTCAATATTGGTTCTTATGTTGTGTATGACAAATTAGGAGTGGTAAATAATGTGAATGTGAATGTGGAGAGATTAGAAGAGTGAATGTGATAATGCGCAAAAGAGGAGAAAATGAAGTTGAGAATGTGGTTGTGGTTATATGCACATAATAACAAAACTAGGTTTGAGATTATATGCACATGGAAAAATGTAAATAAAAGCAAAATGTGATTGAGAGTGAAGTGAGAGTGAATATGTGCAAATGAAAGAAAAGCAAGAGAGAAAAGTGAGTATTTGCAAATAAAAGAAAAACAAGATAGAGAGAGGAGAATGAAAATAAAGAAAAGAAAAGAAACAACTAAATGGAAAGCAAGAAAGTAAAAGATGGAGGATTGATTTAAGATGGGAGGTCTAGAGTAGATTCACTTAGCTAATATCAATCTCACAAGAGTGAGTAGGATATCAAGCTAGTTTCAAACAATCTCTAGGAATCCCCAATTATGATCTCCAAAAAGAAAAGAGAAAACAAATGAACAAAATAAAAGAGAAAACAAAGCGACAAATAAAGAAGGTAAAATATGGAGGATGATTAAAGATGGTGGAATCTAGAGTAGATCCACTTAGCAAATCTCAATCTCATAAGAATGAGTTGGACATAATGCTAGTTTCAAACAATCTCTAGGATCCAAATAATAACTCCACATTTAGAAAAGGAGTGATTCCTAAGAGATCTTAAGCCTCAAGGCTAATTAAAGAAAAGAAAAGAGAAATCAAAATTAATTACAAGAATTAAAGAGCAAAATTAAAGACATTGCATGAAAGTAAATTGCATGAAAGTAAATCTACTCTAACAAGAAAGGAAAAGAAATAAATGGCAAACCCACATATTCATAACTTCATCTTCATCCTCCTTTTGGTCCTTAGACAAGGTGAAGAAATAAATATGAAGAGGTGAAAATTCTTTTATTAATTTGCAATAAAGTTACAATTTTGGAAGGTCTTCAATTAAGAGTAACCTCCTCTTTAAATGGAGTTTTATAAATTATTTCATACCTCAAACCCTCACTCTACCCTCTATTTATAGCCTACAAGCAATGAAGGAGAACCTTTGGATGAAACTTGGCAACAAAGGAATTAAATCTGGCCACAAATCTGTAACTGTCGTTCACCAATCGGTTGACAAATCGGTTGACCAATCGGTTGGCCGACCGATTAAAATCTCAAAATTCTAAAAATACAGTTAGTTCCGCTCTCACGAGATAGGCGATTTTATATATTATATGTTAAATTCACTTACGGATTGGGAGATATCGCCGTTTCTTTGTGGCTAATCATCTTGAACATGATTTTCACTTGATTTCTTTTCATATTGGATCCTCGTTTCGTCGGCTTCTGTAGATTGCTTAGCTTGATCCCGGGCTTCAATAAAAGGTTAGAAAATATGGAAATTTGAGTTCTTTTTGAGCTTTTATTCATTAATCTTCATTAACCTACACATTAAGAAAATAATTATTAGTAATATCTTTATTTATATAAAATAGATAATGTGGGTATAAAATTGTAATAAAAAATGTGATGATCAGCCGGCAAAACAAATCGACGATCTCCCTGAGCACAGTACCAATACTCCTCCCCCAGTTGAAGAGAGAGTTGCCACCTAGGACACTGTCTCCGAAAAAGAACTGTAGCTTCACCGATACATCTTCATTAGGGACTGAGAACTTCTACCTTCATTAGGGACTGAGAACTTCGCATCGGTGATTATTTCCCGTAAAGTTTTATTGCTGTCTACACGGATAGTCTCGATCCTCTCCTGACTGCTACCATCAAGGAACAAAGGGACATTCCTGTCAAAAACGTACGTCACTTCAGGGTCATGAGTTCCATCATGTCCAAAATGGTTGAGACGGTCTACGGGGTCTCTTGAATAAGCAACTACACAAAGATGACAAACAAGATAGTAGACGAAGACCAAGTTCAGCCGTCACACTCAAGAGCAGAGGCGAGCCTCGCTCACAAAACCATTTATATCAACTAAGTGTTGATAAGATGAAGCAAAGTTCAACAAAAATTGTGAACTTCACGCTGATTATCACATTTTAATTACAAATTTATACCCTCATTACCTATTTTATATAAATAAATATCCTACTAATAACTATTTTTATCTTAATTTGCGTGTTAATGAAGAATTAATGAATAAAGGCTAAAAGAGAACTTAAATTTCCTCATTTTTCAACCTTTTATCAAGTTCGAGATCAAGCCGAGCAATCTACGTAGTTTAAGATGCAAGGATCAAATATAAAAGAAATCAAATAAAAATAATGTTCAAGATGTTAGCCACAAAGAAATGGCGATATCTCTAAATCCGAAGGCTAAATTTAACATATAATATATGAAAATCGCCTATCTCGACGTAGACGGAGCTAACTATATTTTTAGTTTTTCAAATTCTAATCGGTTCACCAACCAGTTGGCTAATCGGTTGGCCAACCGACACAACCGATTGGTCCAGAACTAACTCGATTTGTGGCTAAGATTTGATCCTTGGAGCCCAAGTTTCATCTAATGGTTCATGTGCATTGCTGTAGGCTATAAATACGGGTTGAGGGGGAGAGGTTTGAGTGTGAAATATTTTATAAAACTCCATTTGGAGAGGAGGGTTACTCTTAATTGAGAAGACCTTCTAAAAATTGTAACTTTTGTTACACAATAAATAAAATTTTTCACCCTTCAATTTCCTTTCTCTTCTCTTTATCCAAGGACCAAAAGGAGGATGAAGATGAATTAGGAATTGTGGGTTTCTCTTTATTTCTTTCTCTCTTTATTTTCTTGTTTGTAAAATAGATTTACTTTCATGCATTTACTTTCTTGCATTTACTTTCATGCAATTTAGTTCCATGCAATTTACTTTCATGTCTTGTCTTTAATCCATAGATTAGATTTACTTTCATTGCTATTAGTTTAGATTTTCTTTTCTTTCTTTCTTTGCTTTTATTTTTCTTTTCTTTTGTAATTAGTTGAATTTTCATTCTCCTCCTCTTACTCTCATCTTGATTTTCTTTCTTTTAATTTTCCAAAGATGTGAAACTAACCTCTTATGGGATCTAGTTTTGCATGAAACTAGTCTAATTTCTCTTATATTTGTGAATCACTCTCTAATGCTTAAAATGATCATGTTTAGGATAACTAACTAGAGAACTAATCGGTAGAAGAAGAATTGATAGTCTATGCTTGCCTTAAAAGTGGTAGGATATAGTATGCTTATGAATTCTAGGATTACTATCTTGTTGTTATTCTCCTCATGAGTATTAATTTCATTTAGGTGATAATTTGATAGGTTATGCTTTCCTTAAGTGGTTTGATAGTCTATGCTTAATAAATCTAAAATAAAATGTGATAAAAAGAGAATGGTTCATATTTTATAAGTGAGATTAGCTAGTGGATTCAATTCTAGATTCCTTCATATCTCTAATTGAATCCTTCATCTTTGCCTTCTTGATTTTGACTTCTTTGATTTCTTGTTTTCTTGATTTTGATTTTCCTTTACTCTCCTCTCTCTCAATCTTGCTTTCTTTTATTTTGCACTTATTTTCTCTCACTCTCTATCTCTCCATTTTCACTTTCATTTTGATTTATTCAAGACTTTGTCACAAATCACACTCTTAATCTCCACACACATTTTCTTCCTCGATTTCCTTTTTATTTGCACATAATCCACATCCACTCTCTAATCTTTTCATGACCACTTTCACCATGTACATAAACTCCTAATTGTCGCGCATAATTTGAGAACCAAAACTTGAACAAAACTCTTCCTACTTCACGTTCCTCATGGGATCGATAATCTTAAATACTATAACTTGATCAAGGTTGTATACTTGCAACTCTAGGAGGTAATTATTTATTTCCCATCACACGCATATGCTTAAGTTGGCGAAATTCATCCAACTAAGCTAGGCGAATCTCACTCAAATGAAGGCCGCTCAAAACAGTGGACCTCACTATAGCAAAGATCGCTCAAAATAAAGCAATGAACTCTACCTAATTGAAGTCCGCTGCAGAAGCCTGAAAGGCTAACGAGCTCCACCAGAAGAACGAAGCTTCATACAGCCGCACCATAATGGTCGCTATGAACTACGCCACGAATAATGGCTTCGTCGGAGAGACCACAAGTGACCGTAAAGATCTCGCCTTTGACAGCGGATCAAGTTTTTAGACGCCGTGAGGCATCGTCCAAGGCCCAATGGGCTGTGATTAAGGCTGATCCGAAGATCGCCATTTGATGGGTTTCAATACTTACCCATGGCTAGCCCCAACTGCGTCGGCGTCTCATCAGCTCTCGGCCAACGAACTCCTTGTACGGAGCCCCTCCCTCTGGAAATCGCATGACGAGGAGCCATTGAGGAAAGCTTTTGGTAATTTTTGAGGAGAACTGGGGTTTGAAGAAAGTGAAGAGTTTTTGAAATCAAAGTAGAGAAGAAGGAGGCAAAACAGCCTATTTATAGGCTAAAACCCTCGAACTTTGCTGAAGATCCTCTGCTTGTACTTCGCCAAGTATTTCGCCAAGTGAAGTCCGCCGAAGATCTCGCTACCAAATTTGCCGAAAATCTCACCCCAAACTTCGCCAGAGATTTCAACCTCGAACTTTGCCAGAAATCTCGCTTCGAATGAGCTTCGCCACAGCTGTGAACTTGAGTTTTATATACTGAGGCAGAGCCTCGCCTAAGCCGACTTACTGAGCTTCGCCAAGATGACTAATCCTCAAGTAAGTGAACCTCGCCTAATTCAACAGGGCACAAAGGCGAACCTCGCTAAAATATTATAGTGGGTTTCACTAAGTCTCCAAATTGAGAAAATCACGACTCAATTTGTTTAAGACCCTACAAAGTGAACATCGCCAAAATGACTTGGAAAAAATTCACTAAGTCCCCGAATTGAGAAAGCTACAACTCAATTTGTTTGGACTTCATCTGGCGGATTTCAAACTGACTCTCGCCAACACAAGGAAGCCTAAGCTTCGCTTCCAAAAGTAGTGACTCCATGCAGAGTTCGAACTCACTACGCAAGCAAAGTACGTGCAGATCAATCACACAGAAATGAACAATTTCAATGTGAAGAAAAGTTTATTTTTATTGATCGAAGACTCTGTTACAAGGCGACACTCAAACTATCCAATTACAAGGATGATGGGTACTTGTTGCTATTTGCTACTGCCTTATATTCCTAAGATATGGGTAGTGTGACGGCAGAGGAGCATACACGAGCTGCACCAAGCTATAACTCATGCGCCCTTGGCCACACAGGACTGGGAAATCAAATATTTCGCACTGCAAAAAAAAAACAGTGTCCGTTTACCCCATCCTGGACCCTATGCCAGAGGAGGAGAAGGAACTATTGAACGAGAAGTATCCCCGTTGCTGCAAATTAAGCCATATCAGCAGCAAGAAGTACTTCTCGTAATCAAAATTTAACGTCGGGCCTGAGTCAGCCACACGACATCTAATTACAATCTAGGTTCACTTTCGTGACACCTAGTTACTATCGGAGTCTTCGCTTGTGGAGACCCAAGGGTCTTTTTTCAAGCGCCATTTTAGTCGCTGAACGACCTTATAAAGAGCACGGCATTCGAGGATCCACGCATCTCTTTCGCGATCCAGATCGCGCCAAGCTGTCGACTGGTTCTCGATGATCTGCTTGAGCATCGCCTTCTCAGCCAACAGCAACTCCGCCAGACGGTGAAGTATGCAAAGTTCATCCGCTTTATTGCCCTGCACTTGGGCTAACTCCTATTAGAGTCTTTCGATTTCAGCTCCTCTGTCGATGAGCATCTCCGGTCTATGAGATGGTGGCGCAGACATGGAGAAAATGAGGAAGAAGAAGAAGATGGTAGAGGTGGTGAGAATGGATGAGGATGGCTACTATTTATAGCCTCTTTCAAATTCTAACTCCCAAGAAAATCACATCTTTCGAGATTTGATTAGACTGGACAAAGAGGCTAAGTCTTAGCCTAAAACTCAGTCAAATCCGTAGCGGATCTCGTGGGATCTTCAATTAAGAGATCTCAGCCATAAATCACAGCACAAATCCAGAGGCAAATCTCAACAAATTTCGCCAAGCCAGCGAACGTCGCCAATCGAGGAACTTCGCCAAACACAGCTCAGAAAAAATTGAGCCTTGACAGCTATCGGACGTCGCTAATTGACGAACTTTGCCCAAACGGCACAGAACTGTGCGACCTTCGCTCACACCCAAAATTAACCAAATTTCGTTGATTTCTCCAACATTGCCTCAACAACAAAGAAGGCGAATTTCGTTCCAAACATGGATTTGGACGAGCACAAGTATCATCAAACCTTCGATACAAGTTTACAATCAAGGAAGCTACGTTCAACAGTACACCTCTTGTAACCAAGTAGGCGAATGAAGATAAATTTTTACCTAACCAAGACAACTCAAGCTACGTTCAACATTACACCTCTGGCTATTTACCCAAAGTATTTCAATCCTAGCTACAAACTGAAATGCAGGATCTTGAAAACTTGGGGGGAGTCTTGTAGACGGTCAAAATGTATTTTCGCTCAGGCTAATGATTAGCTTGGATCCAAGAAGTGAACGCCCATGGGCTAAACACTTCGAATGGGCCCAAAGTCAAGCCCACAACAAACTATAGCGAAGGTCGCCTGATGATTGAAGCGAACCTCGCCAAATAACCCATGTCGACTCGACTCGACCAAGTCAGACATGAATCGACCCCCACAACACGCCTTAAACAGACTCGAAAGGCGTCACTAGTCGGCCAAGCCTAGAGTCAAATTATGTGTCAAATTCAAACTCATAGGCGAAGCTCGCCAACTAATGAACTCCGCCCATGAAGACCAAGTCGCGTCCACGAACCAAGCCGTCCCGCGTCCGAAGAAGAAGCGCACCCGTTTAGGCGACCCTCGCCCTTTTCGCGACCCACCGCCTACACTTTCAGCGAACTTTGCCAAGCCCACGAAATCCGCCTAATAGCCGTTTCAGAGCTATTTTCAGAGGATAACCGTTCCCCATTATCTTCTACTTTAATGGCCACTTAACCTATAATTAATGGGCCATTAACTCTCTCTTTTAGCCTATAAAAGGAGGGGAGATCATCCATTTTGAGACATCTACGACAAGCAGATCAGACCTAATCGAATCTAAAAGAGGAGATAGGATCTAAGAAGACTGTGTCATCTTCTAAAAAGATCAAGAGATCAACCCACACGCATCGCGCTTGCGAGCCCATTAAGGAATATTGCTAAGAGAAGACTGAGTTAGCTTCCAAGCAATTCAACCATCATCAATCAGCAAAAGACCAATCGTCTTAGTCGGCTAGTCAACGGAGTACAAGATTCACGCTCCACCGGCACACAGACAAGAACCCCTGGAAAATATAAAATTTTCCTTCATTTCATTGTAATTCTTTTATTGTAATCTGTGTTAATTACAATATACAAAGAACCCGAAACACCTATGACGAAAGATCTGAAGCAGGATTTGATGGAGAAGATGTATGCTAAAATGGGTCTTAAAGCTATGTAAGTTTCATTTTATTTTCCATGTAATTGAGTTATTAGTTCAAAGCATAGCTACTAATAACAAGATCTTGGTTAAAAAATAACAATGAAACTTGTGTTTATCCTACTATGTGGATGTTGGTTTTAAAAGTTTTAATGAGTCCAAGACATCTCGGATGTGGATTGTAAGTAGGAACATACCCAAAGGACTCACCTATATTAGGATAGAAGTTTGGCCGTTTCCATGAAGTCTTAAGGAAAGATTTCAAAATCCTAATTAAAACTAGGAAAGAGCACATGGCCATAAACGTGCTAATCTTCAAGCAAAAATAAGTTGTTCAAGGTGTAATCCACCACTATTTGATTTTATCTATGTGTGATCACTAAATTGTATTTAAGTGATGGTTCAAGACTTAGTTCACCATGTACTCAACTACTTTTTAGTTGTTCTAAAAGAGGATTCAAGTTGATACAACATCTTCTTATGTGCACATTGGTTAAAATAATGATAGTTTAAAACTTGTGGGGAGAGGGTGGGGGTTGTTGTAAGAGTTTTTGTAAAAGTTTTCCATAAATCTGGGCTAAGTTTCAAACTACATATATATTATAGGACATACTTTAATAACAAAAATACAATGTAGCCTAGTGGTAAATTTTTTAAAATAAATCAAAGGTCACGGGTTTGAGGCTTGCCCTCAACTCTTTTTATCTAATAATTCCCCATAAGTTTGAACTCGGACCCGGACTCGGACTCGGTCAAATCCGGACTCAAACTCAGTCAGACTTGGACTCGGACTCGGTCAGACCAGGACTCGGACCAGGTCGGACTCGGGCTTGAACTTAGACTCGAACTTGGACTCGGTCGGACTCGGACTCGGACTGAGTTGCAATGGGTGACTTCAGGTGCACTTGGGACATTTTCTGAAGGAGTATGACCAAAAACACCTTTCGTCTCAGAATCGAACTTCTCCAGTGGATCCCTACCTAAAGACGCCTTTCAACTCAGATTTGACTTTGTTGGAGGAGTTAGCTTAGAAAATAACTAGAGGGTGATTGTTAGGCTTATGAACTGATCTATTTAGTGGGTCTATTTAATGGGCACGTTAAATAGACCCGTAAATGTAGTTAGTGGGTTGAGTGGGTGTAACTGATTTGACCTTTGGGTTGCTCTTATTAATGAGCTAGAAACTCTTGGGCTAGATCAGAGACCTATATAAAGCCCTCTATATAACACCAGAAGAAATTTTTTTGTACTCTAAAGTATCCTCTAGAAGCTGCAGTGTCCATATTTGAGTCTAATTCTATGCTAGACTGAGGAGGTCATACACTGGAATCAGATCGAGGATGTCACCTAGTGCCTGAAATTGATCAAGGTGATCGTGGAGGATCTGGTTGGTGCACACTAGTACATTCAAGTTGCTGTTCCTAGAAATAATTCAGCTTTGGGATCCTTGCACCGGAGGTGGCGGAATCTTGCTTTAAGCTCAATGTTTTAGGATGCATAGCAACTCAAACAGTATTTCTACAGCAAGTATCTCAGAAAAGTTCATATTCCTTGTTTTGTTTTTCCCCTTTTGTTCTAACAATGTGAAGTTTAATAGAAGATTACAGTAGGATATCAACCGGCTGCTTTCAGTTTTTTTTTTTTTTTTAATTATAACATCTTTAACCTTATATACGAGGCAATGACAAACTCGCTAAAGATTGTTTTAACCAAGTCTTGGTTCATTATTGTCGTAACTCAAAATCTCCAGGCCTTTAACCTTTTTGTTGCCTCTTCCTAGGCCCTTTGCTGGATAATTGTTGCTCCTAATTAAGGATCTATATTTTAAGGTGCTTCGTACAAGAAGAGGGGTTTCAAGAAAAAGTGAAGCACAACGTAAGTTTCAATTAATCTAATCGTCATAGGCAAGTGCGGATCCAAATACTTTGGTTCCTGGGACAAGACTCTACTAGTGTACAAGCATAAACTGTATGTGGTAATTTTACCTAAATATTAATGACACCAAAACCATATATATATATATATATATGTGCGCACAGGTGTACGAACAAAATGTAGTCGATGGAAGTTTGGGAGAAAAAAATTGTGATAATTTACAGATGTGAAGAGGAGAGTGGAGCGGGCTTCAGATTTTGAGGGGATTGACGATGATAGGGAGATCAAGGTGATGGGTTTTGAGTAGACAAGCCACGTTTGGCTCATTTAGATGTTTAATACCAAAATCTGAAGGTCTAGGGTTAATAGGCCCAAATAGTATTGGGGAAAATGTAATATATATAGCGTTATGCTAATTATGTTTCTTTAGGGCGGAAACAATTCACAAGCCAATAATAATGTGCTCATATTTGTATTTATTTAAAATCTTTGATTTTGAATCCAAATATGGATATCATTCTTTGAGCTTCCTCAAATGGGAATACAAATATTTTTTTCCAAATAATCACAATATTTATGAATATTAAAATATACTTATTTGTTTATATATAATCGATGAAAGTTAAAATACTTCTATTTTGTTAAAGAAATACCTTACTTTTTCTAAAGCAAGGAATCATATTTTAATATCTTATTCCAATCAGCCCTACTTATTTTACAACTGGGGCTCACTATTTTCAATCAGAAAGTACTTTCTTTACCATCAAAATACTTAAATTCCACCATTTTGGTCAAGTCAACTATCCTCATTAACTCAACTAAAACAACATAAACAGGACAAATACAAATGCTAACATTTAATATAGTTACCATATAAAACCCGCTAATTCTCTACACTTTCTAAAGTCTGACGTCACAGCTACAGAACAAACAACAAAGAAGACACGGAACAGACACATGCAAAAAGCGAGGGGCTTTCCCGTCGCATTTCCCACGTCAGCAGAGGTTGGAGCTCCTTTACGCCGTCTCCTTCCCACAAAAATTTCCTCTTTTTTTTTCCCTTTCTTCTCCTTTTGGCTTTCCTCCGTCACACGTGATCGAGATCACGTGCCTCCCTACCCATTGCAAACCCTCTGGTTAGTCTGCGGATAGCACGTCAGCCAGTGGTGATAACCCGTACGAGGACGACCGTCGGGTTCTCGATCCAACGGCTCTGATTTCACCCCCGCAGGTCGCGGATTCGGATATTTGTCTTCGTCATCGTCTCTCGCCCGCTTCGACCCGATATGGACACCGAAGAGTTTCGGGCTCGGATTCGAACTCGGGCTGCTGCTTCCTTCTTCAATCATGACCGGCAACAGATCGAGCGGCGGACGAGGCCGCGCTCCGCCGTGCGGCCCGTACTTCGAGACCAAGTGAAGCACGTTGTTGCAGAGATTCTTCATCTGAGCGAGCTCGCTAGCCAGCTGCATGTTCTCTTTTCGCAACCTCTCGTTCTCGCCGACCAGATCTGGCGTCGCCCCTCCGCCGGAGCCCGATGGTGATGCCGCCGGCGGAGCTCCGGGAGAGGAGTTGGACGAGAGCGCTTGCTCGTCACCGGAGTTCGCCGGTGATCCGGTGACAGGTTGCGGTGGTGTCACCGGCGAGTTCATCTTTCGCCTGTGGATCTCGCAAAGGAGCCGCCTTTCTCCTCTCCGAAAGCACTCGTTCGCAAACTCCCATCGATCCGGCATGATCTTCTTAAATCCCTAAAAATCAACGAAAAAATCAATAAATATTCTCAAAGATCGAATTTTTATGGCACAAGCAGAAACCAATGGTACTGACGTAAGTATTCAACTGGCGAACGAAGCTCGAGAAATTGTTGTGCTTGAAGAACTTCGGCAGCAAATCGCGCGCGAACTCCGCCGGCCTCCAAACGACGAACGCCGACCCGTCGCCGTTCCACGAGATGACGTCATCAACCGCCGGATCGTCAACCATCTGGTACGTCTTCGTCAAGAACGGCGTCGGCGTCGCCCTCTGCCCCTCAGCCGCCGCCTCCGCCGTCGATGGCGTTGGTGCTGGGGCCATCCCTATCCAAACTCAAAAACTAGACTAATAATTCAAGAACAGGAGATGATGAAAAGGAAAGAGAGGAGAAAGCCGGTGGCTTCTGAGCGGTATTTATTCCTTCTAGAAGCAATTGTGAATACTTTATTAATTAATTGAGAGAAAGCAAGAAAGGCCGAGGAAGGGAAGAAGGCTCGAGAATTTCCAGAAGTTTCCTGCCACGCTACGGTTTTACTCCAGCTGTACGGGACGCGTGTCGATGTGAGGTTGAGTCTGTGTGCCCATGGGGGAGATAAGGTTGCGGTGAATCAGGGGTGGAAACGAAACGAATCTAGCCGAATCGAATAACAAGATATTCATATTCGTATTCAGTTAATTTTCACGAATTCGTGTCGAATAGGGAAAGGATGTTCAAATTTGGTTCGTTAATTAGACGAATATTTGTCAAATGTTCGCGAAATATCCGATAGCTTATTAAGTCATGAAGATCGCCAACCAGTAGTGGTGTTGACTTCAACATGTTTGAAGTCTTTCTATTATTTTCTATAATATTTTACTTAATTGTAATTATGATATTTCAATGTAGAATTATTATAGTATCGTTTATAAATTATTAATATAATGCTTATAAATAGCAATATTTATAAAATTATCTTGCGTAAATATATGATATAATAATCTAGATGTAGAAAACATAAACTAATATTTAATAATCAAATGAATCAAATATATCTCGGTCAAATTCTATTCGTTTATGCACCGAATACTAAAAAATATTTATTTATTATTAAATGAACTACCGAATCGAATATGACCGAATATCTGAATGAATAATAATTTATTTGTTTCCACCCAGCGGTGATGTGACGACGAGGAGAAGGCTGACTGAATTAAATAAGGAACCGGGTCGGGTCAAGAAACGTACAGAGTCAAAGCGGAGGTTTCTTATCCATTTTGAGAAGAAAATATTCTCTTTCCTACGCGTGCTCAATTTGTATGCGGGAGATTGGGAACCGGGAGATTGACGATTGAGATGGTTTCGCATATAATATTTTATGCAGATGATGACGTTAGACAGTGGGAGAAGTAACACGTGGAAAAGGAGGGGAGAAGGTACTACTTAAAAGTAGGCACTTTCTTCGACGCTTTAACTACACCGTCTAGAAGTTTTCTCTGTTGGTGACGCTGGATCTGCTGTGGGGAATTGAACGCGAAAATCATGTTCAAGTCTTTCTTACCACTATTTTGTCTGTAGTTACGACTTGCGCATTAACTGTGTAAGTGAAAAGCGAGAATAAATATATGCTTCTACAATGCAAGTCCAATAGCTTAGGCAGCGTTTAGATATTATAGAGTTTTTAGTATTTTCATGATGTTTTTATTAAAACAAATCACATTGTGTTTGGAAATCATGGTATTTTTATTAGGCTATAATATTAAAATAAAAACGCAACACTTATTTCTAAATATAAAAATGTGTTTCAAGTTTAGTGTTTGTGTTTTGAGTTTCAAGGGTGTTAATATAATATCTAACGAGTGTATTAATAATATATTTAATATAATATATTCGTTACAAAAATATAATATAATATAATATTAAATTATATTATATAAAATAAAATAAAATATTAAATTAAATTATATTATTTAAACAAATTACATTATAATATTATTGTCCTAATATACCAATACTATGTTTAATACCATTAATTAATAATACTTATAATACTATAACTAATATAATATAATAATTATAGTTTAAATACTCTTATATATATTATATATATTAAATTAATAGTAAATAATAATAAAAGAAAATATATTGATAAAAAATTAGATAATAATTTATTATTAATAAATAATCCTATAGTAATGATATAATAGTGAATTATATAACAAAAAGTATTCTATTCTATTATTTAATTAATAAAATATATTATTAATGTATGAATAATATATGATATAATAATCTAGATGTAGAAAAACATGCGAATATTTAATAATCAAATGAATCAAATATATCTCGGTCAAATTCTATTCGTTTATGCACGAATACTAAAAATATTTATTTATTATTAAATGAACTACCGAATCGAATATGACCGAATATCTGAATGAATAATAATTTATTTGTTTCCACCCAGCGGTGATGTGACGACGAGGAGAAGGCTGACTGAATTAAATAAGGAACCGGGTCGGGTCAAGAAACGTACAGGGTCAAAGCGGAGGTTTCTTATCCATTTTGAGAAGAAAATATTCTCTTTCCTACGCGTGCTCAATTTGTATGCGGGAGATTGGGAACCGGGAGATTGACGATTGAGATGGTTTCGCATATAATATTTTATGCAGATGATGACGTTAGACAGTGGGAGAAGTAACACGTGGAAAAGGAGGGAGAAGGTACTACTTAAAAGTAGGCACTTTCTTCGACGCTTTAACTACACCGTCTAGAAGTTTTCTCTGTTGGTGACGCTGGATCTGCTGTGGGGAATTGAACGCGAAAATCATGTTCAAGTCTTTCTTACCACTATTTTGTCTGTAGTTACGACTTGCGCATTAACTGTGTAAGTGAAAAGCGAGAATAAATATATGCTTCTACAATGCAAGTCCAATAGCTTAGGCAGCGTTTAGATATTATAGAGTTTTTAGTATTTTCATGATGTTTTTATTAAAACAAATCACATTGTGTTTGGAAATCATGGTATTTTTATTAGGCTATAATATTAAAATAAAAACGCAACACTTATTTCTAAATATAAAAATGTGTTTCAAGTTTAGTGTTTGTGTTTTGAGTTTCAAGGGTGTTAATATAATATCTAACGAGTGTATTAATAATATATTTAATATAATATATTCGTTACAAAAATATAATATAATATAATATTAAATTATATTATATAAAATAAAATAAAATATTAAATTAAATTATATTATTTAAACAAATTACATTATAATATTATTGTCCTAATATACCAATACTATGTTTAATACCAAAATCTGAAGGTCTAGGGTTAATAGGCCCAAATAGTATTGGGGAAAATGTAATATATATAGCGTTATGCTAATTATGTTTCTTTAGGGCGGAAACAATTCACAAGCCAATAATAATGTGCTCATATTTGTATTTATTTAAAATCTTTGATTTTGAATCCAAATATGGATATCATTCTTTGAGCTTCCTCAAATGGGAATACAAATATTTTTTTCCAAATAATCACAATATTTATGAATATTAAAATATACTTATTTGTTTATATATAATCGATGAAAGTTAAAATACTTCTATTTTGTTAAAGAAATACCTTACTTTTTCTAAAGCAAGGAATCATATTTTAATATCTTATTCCAATCAGCCCTACTTATTTTACAACTGGGGCTCACTATTTTCAATCAGAAAGTACTTTCTTTACCATCAAAATACTTAAATTCCACCATTTTGGTCAAGTCAACTATCCTCATTAACTCAACTAAAACAACATAAACAGGACAAATACAAATGCTAACATTTAATATAGTTACCATATAAAACCCGCTAATTCTCTACACTTTCTAAAGTCTGACGTCACAGCTACAGAACAAACAACAAAGAAGACACGGAACAGACACATGCAAAAGCGAGGGGCTTTCCGTCGCATTTCCCACGTCAGCAGAGGTTGGAGCTCCTTTACGCCGTCTCCTTCCCAAAAATTTCCTCTTTTTTTTCCCTTTCTTCTCCTTTTGGCTTTCCTCCGTCACACGTGATCGAGATCACGTGCCTCCTACCATTGCAAACCCTCTGGTTAGTCTGCGGATAGCACGTCAGCCAGTGGTGATAACCCGTACGAGGACGACCGTCGGGTTCTCGATCCAACGGCTCTGCTTTCACCCCCGCAGGTCGCGGATTCGGATATTTGTCTTCGTCATCGTCTCTCGCCCGCTTCGACCCGATATGGACACCGAAGAGTTTCGGGCTCGGATTCGAACTCGGGCTGCTGCTTCCTTCTTCAATCATGACCGGCAACAGATCGAGCGGCGGACGAGGCCGCGCTCCGCCGTGCGGCCCGTACTTCGAGACCAAGTGAAGCACGTTGTTGCAGAGATTCTTCATCTGAGCGAGCTCGCTAGCCAGCTGCATGTTCTCTTTTCGCAACCTCTCGTTCTCGCCGACCAGATCTGGCGTCGCCCCTCCGCCGGAGCCCAATGGTGATACCGCCGGCGGAGGTCCGGGAGAGGAGTTTGACGAGAGCGCTTGCTCGTCACAGGAGTTCGCCGGCGATCCGGTGACAGGTTGCGGTGGTGTCACCGGCGAGTTCATCTTTCGCCTGTGGATCTCGCAAAGGAGCCGCCTTTCTCCTCTCCGAAAGCACTCGTTCGCAAACTCCCATCGATCCGGCATGATCTTCTTAAATCCCTAAAAATCAACGAAAAAATCAATAAATATTCTCAAAGATCGAATTTTTATGGCACAAGCAGAAACCAATGGTACTGACGTAAGTATTCAACTGGCGAACGAAGCTCGAGAAATTGTTGTGCTTGAAGAACTTCGGCAGCAAATCGCGCGCAAACTCCGCCGGCCTCCAAACGACGAACGCCGACCCGTCGCCGTTCCACGAGATGACGTCATCAACCGCCGGATCGTCAACCATCTGGTACGTCTTCGTCAAGAACGGCGTCGGCGTCGCCCTCTGCCCCTCAGCCGCCGCCTCCGCCGTCGATGGCGTTGGTGCTGGGGCCATCCCTATCCAAACTCAAAAACTAGACTAATAATTCAAGAACAGGAGATGATGAAAAGGAAAGAGAGGAGAAAGCCGGTGGCTTCTGAGCGGTATTACATTAAAACATAATGACAAAATAATTATATATTATAAAGTAAATAACTTATTAATGATAAATTACATATATTATAATAAATATTAATATAATAATAATATCATAATATAATAATATTATAAAAAGAAGATGTTAGTACATTATTATTTATAAAAGTTAATATATTAATGACAATAACATATTTAGGTAAAAAATAATTAAATATATTAATATTTGAAAATAATATTTAAGTATTATGATATAATATATATTTTAAATATGTACAAGATATAACATTATAATCTATTAGTTAAATAATATTATAATATGTCAATTATATATATAATTGTTTGGTGTAAAAATCTCCTCTCTGATTTGTATTGTTCGTATTGTTTGTTACAAATCAAGAATTGGCTTTTACAATGGTTTAAGGGAAGGCCCTTCTTGTTTAACGTGGATTCGCTTCTGGTAGCGATAGCCTCCCTCGATGCTCGAATCGAGTTTGCTTCCTTGGACGATCCGATCGACGCCGCTGTCGGAGCCAAGACGCCGTAGGCTCCTCGGCGTGGTTGAGTTCGGTTCTACCCGAGCTTGCTTGGATAGGGCTACGATGCAAGAGTTTGCAAGAGCTTGAGAGCCTCCAACTGGAGTTCGATGGAGTCTACTTCAACAATCCAAGCCTTTGCTCGAATCGAGTTGAGGGTGCAAGAGAGTAACTCTTCGCCTTGCTCTTCTTCTCGGTGGTTTCTCACAACCTCGATTGCCGCCCTTCTCATGTGGAGACGGTGGCTTATAATAGGCCAGAGAGGCATGGCCACCTCCCCGATTTGTGGGATATAACCACGACGGTTAGGGGTACCATACTCTTCTCTAACCGGATGTGACCACCGATGAGGTAGTGAAGAGCATGCCTTATCATAACCCAAGATGCGGTGGGTAAGCAGCGAAAGGTGTCGAGTGCTCAGCGAGCTTGCAGCGAAGTTTGCCGAACGAGGTCAATCGGGCCTCTTATGGGCGTGCTTGGTTCGTGGGCGAAATGGCAGGGCAGCGCCTTGAACTTGCATAGGCGAAGTTCTCCTAATCAGCGCTCGACAAGCGATCGGTCTTCCCTCAACTCGGATGTGACCCTAATAGGTGTGGGCCATGCCCTCTAGCCGCTGGATGTGACCGCTATAGGGTGATGAGAGCCTTGTCTCATCATCACTGCGGACGTGGAAAGTGGGTAGGCCCACTTCCCTAAGCCGCCATTAGGCCGTCACCGTGCCAGCAGCAGCGAAGCTTAAGAGTTGTTCTAACCGCTCAGCGAAGCTATCAACAAGCGGGCCAACCGGTGGATCCCTCGGCGTGAGTTGCCTCGTGGCCGGGCGAACTCCTTGCGCGAAGTTCACTGAATGGGGCGATTCGGCGGGGCGAAGTTCGTTAGGGCGGCTCTTAAGCTCTTTACGCGAAGCTTCGAAAGCAACGACCGCGGCGGGCGAAGCTTGTTAAACAAGCGCTTTTGGGATCCGGAGAGCCTAACGAAGCAGACAACCTCGCGGGCGAAGTTTGTTGACAGCGGCTCTTGAGTTTTGGGTGAACTCGCCCAATAAGCCATTGAGCTCGCAGCGGATTCATCTCTTTGATCGGGCGGGTTGGTAATTTTTCCCCGCTTACAGACTTCTTCAAAGTTTTCGACCTAAATCAAGTTTGATATGGTCCAAACACTTTGAATGAACAAGCTTGGCCACGCCGCCGTATGCCGCCTAACCTTCGCCCGGGTTTGCGCCTCTGACTCCGCAGGTTTTGGCGAATTCGCGGATCGGGCGAAGCTCGACGCTTGACAGCGCAGACAAGCCACGCGGTTTGTTCGCCACCGCAAAGCGCGGCGTGTCGATTGCATCGTTGTTGTTGATTTAAGCTGCCGGATCTCGCCCGTAGTTTGGGCGAGATCGTGTTAGGAACCGCCAAATCTTGGCCATTCGTGCGGAATGCTAACCGCCCCGCCATTCTCGACCGCTCGACTCAACCGCTTGAATAGGATCGCTAGAACGGCCTCGATCAAGTGAGCTATCGCGATTCAACCGCTGAGATCGCTCTATAAGAGTTGATCTCTTCCCTTGTCGAGGCCATTGCACTCAAGATCCTTCTTCGCCCAAGCTCTTACAAGGAGAACTGTAACTCCCGCCATGGCTTTCAAGAAGACCGTCAAAAGGAAGGAGGTCCATTCCTCTTCCTCGCGATGCCGACGCCGTTGTCGCCATGGCCGCTACGGCTCGAACTCCTCTCGTAAGTTTTGAGATGAGATGAACATTCATCGCTCATTCGGGCTTCGCTCTTTTCTAAGTCTCGATTCTCGTTTAATTTCGCCACTCAGCGGCTTTGTGTTTTCAGCGAGCCGTTTGTCAAGCAAGTTTTGTCTCGCTCGGCGAAGCTTTGCGATTAGGGCGAAGCTTTATTGGCTCGCCGCATGGCTAAGCTCGCTGTAACCGACGGCGACGCTCGCCTCGCTTTATCCGGGTTTGACGTTACTAATACCTCTTCGCTTGTGCAGCTCGAGAGGAGGTCCTCCTGGTAGGTCTCGCATTTGAGATCTTCCGAAGAGGCCTCTAATCATGAGGAGGCGGACCGCTTTGAGGCGCGCTGGCGCGCAAGAGAGGCTCTTTCCTGCTAGGCCTTCGGACTCAACCCATCGTGCTTCCGATGATGAGGGGAAGAGCTAACCGAGCTCAGCCGCTGGGTGGTACACCCCCAACCTCGCGGTAAGCCCGCTTCCCCGATCCGGCCAAAGATTGGAGGTCACGGATGGAAGCCGCCTGCTGACCATGACGGGCCCTCCCCTGATTCAACCTCTCGCCGCAATTGTTCTGGTGGGTCTGATCCCGACCCGCAAGATCGTGAGGGGTGTCCTCCGCCAGCTAGAGAATGCTTTAAAACAGTGGTCACTACCATTGGTCTCGGTGGGGAACCCCATCGCCCTCCGCCTCCCTTGGTAAGCCGCTTAGGGAGGTTCAGTTGTCGGCAGGACTGCTGGCCATGCGCCAGGACCTAAGCTTGCCCAAGGGGAGAGCTGCTGGGACCGCTTGGAGAGGCCGGTCTTTGATGACCCGCAATGATATGTGGCGCCTCATGGGAGGCTCGAGTCGTAATAATGCGGAACGCCGGCTCGCGTACTAAACGCATACCGAGCAAGAGGCGATTGTCGCAATTTTCGCGAGAGGCAACGCAGCTTTGCGCCACAGACGGGCTTATCCTTCGAGGACCTTCAACGGAGAGTGCCGCTCATCGCGCTTTTACCAAGGAGTTGCAGTCCTCCACGCTGCATCGCTAAGAGGAGGCTTCCATCACGACTCTCCGAGGAGAAGCTCAGAAGGATGCGAAGCTCAGTCCAGCCGACGGCGGGAGTTAGCCGATATCAAGGCTAAACCGGTCTCCTTTACTTGTTAGATTACCGACTAGATCCGGAGCCTTTTCTTGATTTTGGGACATTTTGTTTCTTTGAGCTGTTGTCATAACTTTGTTCAATGTATTGTCTCAAAATGGCTTCGGTTTGTTTATCCCTTTATTGTCTTGAGCACCTTTGAGAGGGTTTGATGAAACTCGAAATGACTTCATTATTAGGCGAGCTCAATCTTGGCGAGCTGTGCCGCTGGCAGCGAGCTCATGCCCGAGCTCAATCACTTGTAGGCTTACGCCTTAGGCAAGCTCGCACCGCTGGGAGGCGAGCCTATCCTTAGGGCGAAGTTCAAGCCAAGGGTCGGCGAAGCTTGTATCTCGAGGAGGCTTGGTTCGCTTCTTGATTCGGCTCCTCCGCTGAGGCTTTGACCAATTTTGAGGCTAGGATGTAGCCTCTTTGTTAGGTCCCATCGCCAACTTGGAAGGGGCTATAAATGGTGGATCATCTTACCCACATTTTGCCACCCTCATCTTCTTCTTTCCCTTGGCAAACCAATGGCCGCGCCGCTGTTCTAGCCGGGTGCCTCTCAATCGGCGAGATCACGAGACTTCGCCAAGAGTTGACCCAAGCTCGTGGTCATTCCTTGAGGAGCTCCGATATTCCGCCGCTGACCGAACTACTATTAACCGAGAAGGAAATGCTTGAAGGCATCGCTTCAATCAATCGATGGCTCAGCCGAGAACCGGACCGTGATAGGGATGCGGAGTCTTGAGTGCCGTGTTTTCGCAAGACCGCTCGGCTGCTTGAAGTGGCGCCAGAAGAAGGACCCCGGTTTCTACGAAGCGAAGATTCCGACAAATACCAGGCCTCTTGCAAGTGAATCTGGTAGCCGCGTCGGTTAGGTCTTTGACGTTGTTTAGGCTTCAATACATTGCTATGACTTCGCTCTCATGTGTTGTCATAACTTTGTTCAATGTATTGTTGTTTAGCCCCGGTAAGCGCGATGTCGCTTTATGGTGCTTCGTGGATCTTGTGCAAAGGTCACCAAACGAAGTTCAACTCGGGAAGCTTAAATCATTCGTGTGGGCGAAGCTCTCTGCCTCAGCGAAGCCCAACCATTGGGTGGCGAAGCTCGCCTGGGCGAAGCTCAATCCATTTGGGTGGCGAAGCTCGCCTTGGGCGAAGCTCAATCCGCTTGGTGGGCGAAGCCTTTTGGGCGAAGCTCAAACCATTTGGTGGGCGAAGCTCGCTCTTGGGCGAAGCTCAATCCATTTGGTGGGCGAAGCCGTTTTCGGTAGCAGCCACGCCTTTTCCCCGTGATGGGCGACGGGCGGTCGACGCATTAAATGTGAGCTGACGAGGGCTTCGCCTTCACACGCCGCCTGAGCCGCCAGATTGAGCGCGCCTTTGATCCGGCCCGTTCGCTTGGCGAGGGATCGTGCCGAAATTCGTGCTTAACCGATGAATCCCAAACCAGATTTATCTAAACCGATGAATTAACCGTGAGACTCGCTTATATAAAGCCTTCCTCTCTCGCTGAGGCCACCGCTTTAAAACTTACGCTCAAGTTTTCAAGGAAAACTCAAGATTTCAACTTTGATCTTAATGGCTCCCAAGTCGAAGAAGACCACCTCCAAAGGGAAGGGGCTTGCTTCCTCTTCCGCCACTGCTGCCGCTGGTGCTGCTGTCGCCGCTTCTGCCGGTGAGTTGGTGGAACTAGGGGCGGACGGATTCCTGTTCGTCCCTCGGTGGGCCTTGTCTTATTCAGGCGAGGTCCGATTATACTGGCGAGGTCGCTTGACAAGCGGACTTCTGCCTTTGCCTTTGGCGAGCTCGATTGTCTAGCGAGGCTCGTCACGACAAACGGTTCTCGCCAGCGGTTTTGCCTTTGTTAGGCGAAGCTCGATTGTGCCACCTTAAAAGGCCCGCCTGCTTCAAAGAGTTGGCCTGCTCTAAAGAGTTGGCGAGTTGACTCGCCTGCCTCAAAGAGTTGGCGAGTTGACTCGCCTGCCTCAAAGAGTTGGCGAGTTAGCTCGCCTGCTCCAAAGAGTTGGCGAGTTGGCTTGCCCGCTCAAGAGTTCAGGTCTTTTAACACTCTTTCATTTCATTTTGCGCCTACCTTTTCGATGAAGTTCTTCCCAAGAGTACGCTTATGGCCTCGCCGGTGGTACGGGTTTCTGGCCTCCTGTGTTTCCTTCGATCTGCCGCCTTTCCATGCCGATCGAACTCCGGACTTAGCGGCGACGTATCCGAGGGTCACTATCCGACAAGGAGAGTTGACCATCGACGCCGGGCGATGCTAAGCCACCGCCAGAAGGAAATGGTGAAGCTCGACTTCATGTTCGGCGATGCCATAGTTGATCCTTCGCCACGCCCCGGTGAAAGCAAATGGTCAAGGAAGTTGGCGAGGCTCGATACTTTCTTCCCAAAGATGACACGGGATTTTCCTTAGTCGAAGCACGCCTCTTTCGCCCTTTAAAGATGAACTGACCCGACCGGCCAGATGGAGTCACTTATGAACCTTCACGTTCCAAGGCCGATATGGGGTCGACGGTTCTCCATCGAGGCGCGGACCGCTTCTTCATCCCGGTCTTCGCGAAAATGAGTTCCCTATGGGCTTAAACATCGACAATGGGCGGAGACTTTCCGCCACCGCTTCTTCAAAGCGGAGGAAAGTTTCTCCAAAGGATTTCCGCGGTACCGGGTGGGTACATTCATCTACCGGCAACAGCCTGGTGGCATAGGATCACCGAAGTTCGCCTTGGCGGAGAATTCGATCTCCGTGGATCTCGAATCGCTCAGGCCATCGAGCCACCCAAAGATAAGATTAAGATTCACGCCCCGCCAAAGCATACCGAACTCTACCGTCCGACAGCCGTACCTTCTATACCAACGGGAGTTAGGGTTGGCTCTTCACGAGATGCACGGCACGGTCCGCCATGGGGAGTTCCCATATGAAGAGTACATCCCGGCCAAATGGAGCTCACCATCTTTCCACCCATTTCCCTCAAGTGGTGGAAACCCTATGGGAGCTCGCCACTATCACATCTCTGCTCGACACCCTCGGTCTCAGAGACCATAAAGGCAAAGAAGAAGAGGATCACGGAATCACCACAAGAATTGGGCGACTACCTGCTCCTCATAACTAAGACAGAAGAGGCCGATTCTCCGCTGGTCGTGGTGCGACATGGAGACGATCCGCCCCTGCTGTTCGAGGGTGGCGAATCGGAGACCATAGATCACCACGAAGGGGATTCGTGGGGACTACTTTGCATCCTACCACCATCGTGGGGACTGATCTCATCCAAGGCTCGCTGTCGGGCTATTTGATGTTGTGGGAGTTGAAGAGGTGCTGGTGCCCACGCGACTCGCTCGAGGCATCCCTGGATGTCGCCTACCCTACTGCCCCGGCCTATGGGCCATCATATGACCGGGTGTCGGCCATGACGGCCGCATACTGAGAGTGGGCCCGGAGGTTGTCGGCGCACTGCCGCTGCTGGCTCCTTTGTTGAAGTAGACGGAGGAGAGGAGATTGCCAAGACCCCCAACCTCTGATCGCTTGCCATACACATACCGATGGCATGGTTCGTGTTGAATCGCGAGTGCTTGATGAGTGCCCCCATGGCGGGCCAGAAGGCGGGACTGCTCCATTCTCCAGCTGCTCGAGACTTGTTCCCCGAAGTTCCGGATGTCGGAAATGAGGAAGGCGCTTCTTCTGGCAGCCTACGACTTCTTCCTGTTTCCCTATTTCTAGGTCACGGCGAAGTCTCTCCGGACGGTTCCACTACGGATCAAGACACCCTCTTAACCCTTGGTGGCTTCGTGGTCGGGTCAATATACGACTCGGCTACCATCTCTTCGCGACGGGTCGGCCATGCCTCTTGAACCCTATCTTCCTAGCCGCTGCCAATTTGGATACGATCAACTCTATGTTGGGAATATCAACCCCCAGCTGAAATTCGAAGGGGGCTTGGTAGACGGCGCGCGGGGGTGGTTTTGGACGCACGCTGGTTGTACTGGTGTGCGCTTCGAGCTGCCTCTGAGGGACCGAGTTCTTCGCCACTCGTTCACCTACTGCAAGTGGTATCGTATGCGAGTACTTCCCTGAGGGGTTTGACCTATATACTCGTGGTTTGACCGAAGCACACGATCGAGAGGTCGCTCTCGGACACCTCAGCAGGGGGAACGCCACCATATTGAGGAGGCTGACGTGTCTCGGAGGGAGGAAGTTAGGGTGACTCAGGCTGAGGGGTCTGAAGCATTTCCGACCGAGGAGTCCTCCAGGGCTAGCTGGGACATGGGCTTCCACGGAAGCTTGGGTGATGACTTCATGTTGTCCTTTCACACTCCCTACGACCCCACTCGTCCCTGGTTCGGCGGCGAGAGCGGGGTCCCTCAAGAACCGTTAGGGCCGAGAGCGCTTGAGGGGCTGGATGCCACGGGCCGACCGCAGATGCCGATTGCCACCCCCACTCCTTCACCTTCGCCGAAGCGTCCGAGGGAGGAGGGTATAAGTCCCGCTGGTGAGAGGGTGGCCAAGAGGGTCCGCCTGGAAGAGGTTTCTCCTTCCACTGAGCCTGTGGTAACCACATCGGGGGTCTTGGTGGTAACGCCCGAGCAACAGGCGTTGACCCGGCCCGATGCGTCGCTTGCTTCGGGAGGTATGCGTTCTCAGGTCCCTCTTTTGTTGGATAAGTTGCAGGTGATTAACTCGGGCTTTTCCCTGTCTTTCTCAGGTACAACCGGCGCCACCGCCGGTCTCTTCTGGAGGATGAAGAAGGGCACGCCGGATCTCCGGTGGCTCTATCCCCAAGGGGAGGAGGTCGGAGGAGACGCGCTTGCGCCGACCGGCGAGGAATCGGCCCAAGTCGAAGTATCCCCTGTCGAAGAGGGGGCGGCTATTCAAGATGAGGTGCTCGCCGGGAGGGGCGCTCATTGGTGAAGAGGGGTCCGCCTGTAGAGGAGGCCCGGGAAGTGTCGACTATATGGTCGCCGCGCCAAGACTCGTCTCAGCCCGCCACGAGGATATTCCTCTCCTCCCGCCGCCTCAAACGGAACTCGTGGAGGCTACGATCAAGGATCTTCGTGACCTTCTTCATGATAGCGCCCAAGCGTATTGATGGAGGTCGCTTTTTGGTGAGCTCAAACCCATGCCGCAAATGTACCGGCAACCCGAGTACTTTGACGGGCGCTGATGCGCTTCGCCATTTCAACGGCGCTGCATCGGCAGAAAGAGACGCCAAGAGTTGATTGCTCTTCGCCTAAGAATCTTCGACTTGGCCTCCGAAGCGAAGCGCAATCCATCCCGAGGAGCAGAGGCGCTCTTGGGCCGCACTCATGGCCGCAGGTTTAGCCGACCGTAAGTGGAACGGATTTCCGCCGATGGCAAAAGATGGAAGAGGAGCCAGAAGTCCGCCGCTCTTCCTCGGGCGACGCGACCAAATCCATATCGGGCGAAGGAAACTATTACAAACCGCAGCCTTCCTAGTCGCCAAGAGCCACCGGAGCGTGCTTTGAAGGAACCGGAGGAGCTCGAGGGTCAACAAAGAATTGGTTATTGCCGATTTCGAGGAGAAAAGGTGGCCTTGAAAAGACAAGAAGGGAGCTCCACAATGCCGCCTCCTCACCAAGAGGACATCCGAAAAGGTTCTCACTACTCGAGGAGGAGACAAGAGGGCGATTCGGGATGCCGAAGTCGCGACTTAAGAGATTTTGACCTTCAATTTGAGTGTATCTCCTCTTTTGTAATCCGGCCCCTTTCCTTTATTATAAATGAGAAGCGGACTCTTTTCTTTCACGCCACTTGATTGTTTTGTCTCAATGACTCGTACACGCCGTCCTTGGTTCTCGCCTTTTGACCGGCCGACTCTTAGATTTTTAGCAAACCTCACCGTTAACGGATTTGATTTGCCTTTACCGACACCGCTTGAATCGGACTAGCCATACTATTTCCCTCAAGATGATGAGTTGTCGAAGTTTCTTTAGACTCAATGCTAAAATTTTCTACCCTACCCGTATGAGGCGCCGGGTTAATTACAACCGCTAAGTCGTAATCGTCGGGTTGTGTTGCCGATTGCAACAGCCTCGGTCGACCGGCCACCGCAGAGTGGTCGGGATGAATGTCGGCGGCGATCACCGGTAGGCCAATGTCGACGACAACGCCATTCGGGAATGACGGTGTTAGGATAATCAAATCGCCCGTATGCACTGCTTGTGACGCATTGATTGATGTAGTAGCTCATCGCATGGTGGGCTACCATCTTCGATCACTCTAATAGAATTAGAATGTGCAGAAAGGATCAAGCCATTCGACGGTGAGTGTGACGACGATCTAACTATCCGAGGTACTCGCTAACATGATAGTTTTGAGGACCATCCCATCGACGGGATTGAGGGGGTTTTGTCGAGATTTAATGTTAACATGATCGAGTTAGTTGCGACCGGCAACTTTGAGGACCTACCATCCCATTGAAGAGGATTAGTAAGTTGATTTTGTCGAGGTGTAATGTTACCATGACAAGGAGAGTGGTCCCGCCATCCCATTGGGGAGGATCGACGAGGAAACTGAGGAACTATCGAGGTGATTGTTAACATGATAATTCAAGGAAGTTTGAAAGAAGACTACGGATAGTACTTCTTCAAGAATTTCCCGCTGATGGGCATCATGATCTTATCGCCGCCCAGCCTTGACGAGGCGATAGGCTCCATTTGAATAGATCAAGCTTTATCACAAACGACCTTCCCACTGGGTTGGAACTTTCCTTTCTTCTTGAGTTGAGGATCATTGTCACGGACGCCAAGACTAACTCGCCTCTTCGAAAGACCGTGTCCAATCTTTGCCGGGTTTTGGAACCGGGCTTGGTAAAACTCAATGTGTTGTTGAGCCTTAAGCCGGTTCTCGCCTAACGCTTCTAGCTTCAAGGAGACGGGCGATGATTCTTCACTGCCATCCCCGCGAAGGCCGACACGAAGGATCGGATCTGAATCTCAAGTGGTAGTACGGCCGCAACCGTGATACTAATGAGTATGGTGTTGTACCGCTGAGTACGGACAGTAGTGCGATATTTCCATAAGCTTTCTCGAGTTTCATCCCACGCGCTTGCTATGGGATGTTAGCTTAGTTAGGATCTTGATGATCGCCTTGTTGAAGGCTTCGCCAACCCGCTAGCCGATGGGTTATAAGCCGATGATGAGTTCTCAGATTCGAACTTGTCACGTAATCGGTGAACGCGACTAACGAATCGCGTCCGTTGTCGTGGATGATGCCGGGGACGCACCTCGATATGATATGGTGCCCGATGAACCTTATCACGCCGCTAGTCTTGACTTCTTGCAGAGGTACCGCCGCCCACTTGGAAAAGTAGTCGGTTATCGCCAAGATAAAGCGATGCCCCTTTATCGACGGTGGCGCTTATTGGCCCGACAATATCCATGCCCCATGTCTCGAACGCCACGAGGTTGTCAGTCGGATGCAAATCTTCGTATGCGGTTGCCGTATGTAATTAGCGTGGATTTGGCACGATGGCGCCGCTTTGGCATAAGCAAATGCCACTAATCATCTTGGGCCGCAATAGCCCATCCTTCGTGGCGCATCCCAAAGCTTGGGTCCCGGCCGGCGCGCCGCAGTACCATCATGGGCTTCCGTAGGGCCTTCCGCTTCCGCCGGTGCGAGGCATCGTGAGCAAAGATGCCGTCAGATGACCTTCGATACAATGTCCTTGTCGCCGAATCGGCAAAAACCCTGGGCGCCTCAGGAGAGAATCCTGCTCCTTAACGCCCTCGTAGCATACCGTAAAGGACATAGTCAATGATTGGGAAGCGCCAGCCTCTTGGCTCCACCGGTTTGTGCCCCGAAGTTCGTTCGCTCGAGCGGATTCTGCCTAAGAGCCGCCGGCCAGAATCGGGACGGTCGCCTCGCTCCTAGCGTTGAGCCAAGTTAGCCGCCAATGAAGCCAAAGCTGCTCGGCGTATTCTTGGAACGGCACGTGCTCGGCGCGAAGCCGCCAAACGATTTGGCTATTTCGATAGCCGCTTGGTGGCATGGAATTAGATCATCATTCCTAACTTCATACTCTCCGCCATCCGCCCGACGATGAGCCGAGAATCGCCAGAAGCCTCGAGGTGCTTCACCCCAAGTCCTGGCCGTTGAGTCCAATGAGCACGATTGTACTCACCACGCTGTTGAGCACGGCCCGCCGAGAGAAGGCTTGGGGTAATACATGGTTTTATGGGAGACCAAGACTACCCCCACTCCCGCCACGATAGCCCGTTAGTCCCGACCAGACGCCGAAGTAGAGCCGCCACCTTCGCTAAGTCGTGGTTGACCTCATAGGTTTCATCCGCATGTCTTCAATAATTCGTTTGACCCGACGGTGGTCGGCCATGAGATCGCAGATGGCTTGCCCTTTCGACGGCATGAAATGGATGTCGATCGAGACAACAAGAGCCCACCTTGCTAGCCAATTTAGGGATCCGGTTGTGCCATGAAGACTGGATTGGGTTCATCTTTGAGATGACATGAATAGTCCGACCGACGAGGTAGTGCCGCATTTTTCAATTGCGTAATACCGTGGCTAGGCACTCCTTTTCGACATGGGGTACCTTCGCTCGCCTCCTTGCAAAGTCCTACTGGTAGTATACTTTGCTCATGACCGCGCCGCTATTTTGTGCTAAGAGGGCGCCAAGGAGTGTTCCGCCGCCAAGACATACATGAGGAACGGCTTGCCCGAGATCGGGGACGCCAGCATCGTGGGTTCGAAGATAATGCTTGATTTCTTCGAATCCGCAAGATTCATCCCATGTAAACGACACCCCTTCTTCATCAATTTGGAGAAGGGCCGCACTTGCTCGAGAGATCGCATGAATCTTCGGATATACGCCAAGCCGCCCTGTAATCCCTCAATTCTTTGAGATTCCGAGGTGGTTGGAGTTCTTGATGGCTCGACTTTGTCTGGCTCCATTATAAACTCCCTTCGCCGTGACGCACGAAACCAAGAAACTTACCACCGACATCCCTAAGAATGACTTTGTGGGGTTCATTCACCGTGTCTCCGCAAGATGATGTCGAACACCGCCGTCGCCGAGGTGATCGCTTTATCACGCTTACTACCAAGTCATCTACGTAGCATTCGACCGCCTCTTCTCGATGGTCTTGGAAAATGGTGCTCATGGCGCCGATATGTCGCTACCGCTGCTTTGAGACCAAATGGCATAACCGTAGTCAAAGATATCCCCATCTGAGTTCTCAACGGCATGTTTCTCATCCTCGTGGTGCATTTTGATTTGGTTGTACTCAAAACCGCCCATGAATGACATCCTTTCAAACCGCGACGTGTTGTCGATGATGACATCCGTGATGGGTAACTAAACTCGTCCTTAGGGCAAGCTGCATTGAGGTCCCTATAGTCGACGCAGGTTCTGATTGAGCCATTTTTCTTTAGAACGGGGACGATGTTGGACACCCAATCTGGGTGTTGCTCCTCCCTGATGAAGCCCGCCTTTATGAGCCTTTTTACTTCTGCCACAATTGCTTCCATAATCTGTGGGCGAAACCGTCTTTGCTGCTGCTTCACGGGTTTGGCCCCCGGATTGATGTCAAGGCGATGCATGGCGACTAGGGGGTCAAGGCCGGGCATATCTTCATAATTCCAGGCGAAGACATCGATGTATTCCTTGACAAGAGATATGAGCTCTTCCCTCTCTTGGGGAAATAAGCTAGCGCTGATAAATATGGGTTTGGGGTTGGCCTCCTCCCCCATGTCTACCCGGAGAATTTTATCTTCGGTGGGCGGTTTCATCGCCAAACGCCGGCCTTTTGGCGTTGACGCATGCATCCCATGCTTCGCCATGAAGCGGATTTGCTCGCCTACTTGATCTCAACGTATCAACCGTAGTCATGTTGGTCGTGAGGCTTGTAAACCAGCCCCTGGCCGATATCCAATCCTAAGCCGAGGAGGTAGATGATTGATCTCCGAAGCGAAGCTTCACGGATATCTCGCCCAAGTGGCGCATCATTCTCAAGAGGAGACATAACCCACTCTCTTCGCTTCGCCAGAGTAATCGCCGCTTCCTTTGGCACGCAAACGGCCGGATCGAGTCTTCCCGCTTTGCCGTAGTTCAAGCCTTCTTCGACGGTCAGAACCCATGCCTTCCATCATGCCTTTGCATTCGCCGTAGTATATGAACTGCGGGTCAGGTTCATCGTCCTCTGAGTCGTCCCACATTGTATGCGTGGACATGTCAACCCTTCCAAAGATGATCTCTTGTTGATGATCTCCTCGAGCGGGTACGACAAAGACAGCTTGCGAAGACTCGATCATCGGCTTGTCAGTGCCGTATGCTGAACACACAGGCAAATGCAGGGCCAAATTATTGGTCAGCCCTGAAACCAGGTTGTTGCATTCCGAGGAGTAAGCAAATTCAGGAGTTTCATTAAGGGTGAGCTCGCTTGGCTCATCCGAATTGGTGATAACAAGGCCTCCGTACCGACACAATGGGTTCAATGTCATTAAAGACAAGACCTCGTTGTCTTCGACTCACGGCCTCATTACCGCTTATCCCGTCTTCGACGCAAGATTTCGACCCGACCAATCTTGGTAGAGCAAGGAGTCGGTGAAGTAATTCTACCCCTTTGAAGGGTCGCATCGGCAAATACAGTTTGACTGACCGCTATCATCCACGCACTTTAGGCATTGGTGCAAAGTAGACGGACGATACGGTTGTTGTGGATCCATGGTCGGCCCAACAAAGATATTGTAAGATCTGCTCGTGGATGACGAAGGTGTCACTTCCGCCCTCATGTTGCCTAACCGCATTTGAGGCGGATCTTCCAAGCTGCCGCCCCTCGGGCGCTGAAGCCAAAGATAGTGGTGGTCGCCGAGACAACCGCTTCGAGGTATCCCTAGGGACTTGATGAGCGCCAAGGGAATAATGCTCAAAGCCGATCCCGGTCCACCTGAATTCTATCCACCTTGGAGGAGCCAACGCACTCGTGGAAGTAAAGGGGCTGCCGGAGACGGCTATTGATGAGCATGTCATCCGGGTGAAGGTGATACAGGGATCGTTGTCCGACACCGTGCAACATCATGGACAACTTTTCCCCGCCTCTTCCTCGTGGACGGTAGAAAAGTGTGTGGTAAAACTTCGAGTTGGCTGAGCCTCCCGCAGAGCTTCCCGTTGACTTTGATAGACGCAGAGCTCGCATAATGTGATCCTTGCCGATGTTTGCTAGCCGCGAGAGCACATTGAACCGAAGGGCGGGTTGCTCGAGCTTGGTTTGTCGGCATTCTCCGTGATGTCTCGCCGGTTGTCTCATTAGGTCATCTCACACCGTGGATAATTCTTAGCTAAATCTTTTCCGCTCTTGTGACGAAGTACCGCCGCTCTTCCTGAGTCGGTGAGGGTTGCTATCCCCTGCTCGATTCCATCCGAATTGCCGAGATGACATTGCGGTTTGCCTCTCCGCTGCTTCTTCAAGGCCCGGAATCCACCGCCGCCCTTGAGGAGGTCGTGGTGAACCCACATGACTTGTCCCGATGGTAGGGTTTGTGATACCAAGCCCTTTTCCCGCTGATTGTGAGGGTTTGTTAATGATCTTCACCGCTTTGGGAATGGGTACGAGCACCGCCGGGCGTGGATCGGCAGGAGGCCGGTTCCAAATCTTAAGGTGACCATGTTCGTGGTCACATTCTTTTGGACCTTTTCCTTCTTCAACACCCCCGCCTCAAAGAGAGCCTGGAGTTTGTCTTTGAGGATGTAACACTTGGCCGCTTGGGCTCACTTAACCGTGGAACGCGCAATAGTTAGGGTCGCCTGCCTTGCCTACTTCTTCGGTCTTGCCTCCGGAAGCTTGATCCTATTGTTCGAGGAGAGTGTGTCAAAGGTGGGCACCACCCAGCCTTCCTTGAATCGTGATGCCTCCGGGCCGCCCCATCGGCTTGATTTCTGATGTTGCGCCTTGGGGCCGGACTAGAGTCGACAGCCATGATTTCCTTTCCTTCGACCGAGAACGGTTCTTGGTGATGATCGGTTCAGAGTTTCCTTTTGTACCGGGATCTTCCGCCTGTGCTTGAGCATGTTTTCCACTTGTTCACCTCATGCACTAACTCCTTCCAGTCCGGTTTTCACAAAGACCGAAGTCGGATAAGATGCCAATCGCGAGATTACCACGACATCTCGATCGTGGTAATATTAGCTACCTGTTCCGCAATGCAATGACGATTCCTCGAACCTTTTCACAAATTCGCCGACCGGCTTCGGTTTCTTCGCCAACATTAGGTCGCCATTGAAACTTCGTCGCCGCCGAAGAAGCGAGCCAAGAACAGCTCTAAGTCACCCATGATTTGATAGAGCTGCTCGAAGTTTATGAACCATTCAAAGGCTACCCTTCAGAGTGCCAATGAACAACCGTGTGAGGATGGGATCATTTCAAGAAGAACTCGTCGGGACAGAAGTAGTAAATGTGTTGAGGGAGATCCTTTCCGCCGAAATGGATCACCCCATAGGCTTGAATTTTGCCGATAAGGATCGTATCCCACTCGCCGGATAAGGTCGGACTACCCCAGCTCGCTCATGTTTTTCGAGCTTCGTGCGCCGAGCTGATTCTCAAACTCACAAACCTTTATCCCGAGGTATGCCGCTAGATTGGGAGGCTTTTCCCAAGATCCGAGGAGTAACCGAGGGTGTCTTATGCTCATCCTCCTCGCTCAAGGCGTGAAGAGTGAGGTCTCGCTTGATTCCTCCGACTTTCTCGGGCGATTTCGCTAAGGCTTTTTCTTCTTTTTGCAACAGCTTGTCCCATCATCTCTTTCATAGAGTCGATATGCCGCTGCTTCGAGATCACGCTTGTCGCCTCAAGCCTTTTAGTCCACTCGCCGAGCCTCGTCATGTGCACTCGCTGCGCCTACCGTAGCCGAGCTTGATGTTTGAGACGTCCTCTGCAGTAACAAGCTTCTTCCTCGCCGCGATGGAGTTTAACCGCGCCAGAAGTCAAATGGGATGGTCGCACCGGTTTGGAGACGCTGCGGTGCCGGTAGACGCTTCACGCCCGATTGGGAGGCTTCCCCAAAGCAAACTCCGAACCAAGAACCGGTATCTAGCCTTATCCTTCCCCGCCATGTTGACAGAGGCAATTTGTAGCTCGCCCACTAATGGCCCGCTTTTCGACGGTTACTTTGCCGAAGAGGCCTTACTCGTGTGGTTGAGAAAGCCTTTCCCATACCGATGGTTTTGGCGCAGACCGACAAATGAGAACTGGATAAGCTTTCCACAGTGGCACTGAGGATCCGCCTCTTGAATTGCGCGTTTGTGAATCAGATGGTCTCTGAGGTCTCCTGTGGGTTGGAAATGGCAACCCCCAGTATCAGAGGGATCATCAGCGCACTTGGGTGTGGCGAGTTCAAAGGAGCTCGGGCGAGAACGCTTTGGAGCCTCAAGTGTGGGATTCAGGCGGTCTTGACTCGCCAGGCGAGATATTGTGCTCTGGCGAGACTCATACCTCGGGCGAAGCCGGTTACGGCGCGGCGCCGCCTACTTGTCTTCTGGCGCTTTTGGTGAAAGCTTGATGATCGAAGCTCGCCTGATCGAGCGGGCTCGCCTGATTGAGGAACTTCGCTGCTTGGAGGAAGTACATCAAGTCGGCCATTTTTTGGGGTCTTGCTGCTAGAGCGACTCGCCGCACAGGGCCCGCCCGATGAGGAGCCCGCTTAACCTGGCTTGTGTGTTCGGCTGATTTTTCTTGGGTTTGAATAGTAATCCAAACCGTTCAGGGAGGTGGAAGCAGTTGCTTCCCGACGTGCAAGGGCTTGTCGTCGTCGCTGCCTGGCTCTCTTGGAGAGAGGGAAATCCGTGTTGATGGTGAAGGCGTGATCCGCGCCAAGGCTTAATCGCCTCGGGTGGATCGCTGGCAACCCAACAAGCAATTGTTTGGCTTGCACCCTGGCCATTGGTTCGCCTTGGCCGGTTTGGGGGAGATAGAACCCCTTGCTGAAATTAGGGTAGAACACTTGGACGCAGCTACTTCGGCCGCTCGACGTTGGGTTGCGCGCACAACCCTACGGCAACGTCGGGAGGTCCTACCGCCCGAAGAGGACGAAGACAAGTACTCCTCATACTTAGCTTGGTCGAACTCAATCACCAGGGACTCAACTGTTGTCCCTTCCGCGATGTCATCGAATTGCGCCACCACCATTTCGGTTGAGGAAATGGTTTCTCCCACTGTGGTCGCCATCTTCTGTTTGGTGTAAAAATCTCCTCTCGGATTTGTATTGTTCGTATTGTTTGTTACAAATCAAGAATTGGCTTTTTACAACAGAAGCGAAGGGAAGGCCCTTCTTGTTTAACGTGGATTCGTTTAGCGATAGACGCCCCTCGATGCTCGAATCGAAGTTTGCTTCCTCGACGATCCGGATCGACGCCGCTCGCAAGCCAAGACGTAGAAGCTCCTGGTTGAGTTCGGTTCTACCCGAGCTTGCTTGGATAGGCTACGATGCAAGAGTTTGCAAAGAGCTTGAGAGCCTCCAACTGGGAGTTCGATGGAGTCTACTTCAACAATCCAAGCCTTTGCTCGAACTGAGTTGAGGGTGCAAGAGAGTAACTCTTCGCCTTGCTCTTTCTTCTCGGTGGTTTCTCACAACCGATTGCCGCCCTTCTCATGTGGAGACGGTGGCTTATAACAGGCCAGAGAGGCATGGCCACCTCCCCGATTTGTGGGATATAACCACCGAAGCAGGTACCATACTCTTCTCTAACCGTGGATGTGACCACCGATGAGGTAGTGAAGAGCATGCCTTATCATAACCCAAGATGTGCGGTGGGTAAGCAGGAAAGGTGTCGAGTGCTCAGCGAAGCTTGTAGCAGTTTGCCGAACGAGGTCAATCAAGGCCTCGCGTTTGGTTCGTGGGTTGTTTAAGCGCGGCAGCGCTGCTGAACTTGCATAGCGAAGTTCTCCTAATCGCGGCCTTGACAAGTGATCGGTCTTCCTCAACTCGTGGGATGTGACCCTAATAGGTGTGGGCCATGCCCTCTAGCCGCTGGATGTGACCGCTATAGGTGATGAGAGCCTTGTCTCATCATCACTGTGACGGAAAGTGGGTAGGCCCACTTCCCTGCCGCCATCAGCCGCTCGCCAGCGAGCAGCGAGCTTAAGAGTTGTTCTAACTGCTCAGCGAAGCTTGTCAACAAGCGGGCCAACCGTGGATCCCTCGGCGTGAGTTGGCCACCGTGGCCGGGCTAACTGCAGCGAAGTTCACTCGAATGGGCGACCTCGGCGGGCGAAGTTCGTTAGCGGCTCTTAAGCTCTTGCATGCGAAGCTCTTCGAAGCAACGACTTCGCGGGCGAAGCTTGTTAAACAAGCGGCTTTTGGGATCCGGAGAGCCCATCGAGCGCGACAACCTCGCGGGCGAAGTTTGTTGGACAGCGGCTCTTGAGTTTTGGGTGAACTCGCCCAATAAGCCGCTGAGCTGCGGCAGCGGATTCATCTTTGATCAAGGGTTGGTAATTTTTCCGCCACAATAATATTATGATATTAGTTAAAATAGATTATATTATAATTAATATTTAATATATTAACAATATGTTTAATATTAATGTTATAAAAGGTCAAACTATTGTTGACCAAAAGCACTTGCCATGGTGTTTTGAAAACACTTTTGAAGAAAAACACTATAGTGTTTTAAAAATACCATATCAAATCACCATGGTATCCAAACATACCCTTAGCATGTAATTCTAAAGGTATAAATAAATGCATGTTTGCATGTATACCCAATGTGCTACCCTGTGTATTATGAAGCCCACCTACTTCCAAAATTCACCAAAACGCTCCATCAACATAATAAAGTAATATGATGACATAATGGGTATAATTAAAGGTTTTTTATCTTTAACCCAAAGTGCACTCCAATTTATTTTCAAACCTACCCATTTCAAAAATCACTCTTGCACCCAAAATAACTCTAATAAATTGCTTCTAAACCCATTTTATATTTCATCGATTTTTATATGGTGTAAGTTGTAACTTTGATAGGGTTTATTGCTTATAAATCCAAAGTCTTAACGCCATTTATTTTAAACCCACGGCTTCTTAAAAAGGTTTTGTTGCCTATAAACCCTAATTTACGCTTATTTACTTTAAACTGACCGACAATATTTCTCTTAGACCCAAATACTCCATCCACAGCCTTAACTCCCATTTATTTGAAATCCATCCACCTCCAAAAGATTTTTGACCTATAAACCCAAATACATTCATTTATTTTTGATACTCCATCGAATTATTTTAAACGCTCTTTGTATTTGAGCAATTTATTATATAGTGTAAGTTGCTATATTTTGTTGTAATTTGTTAAACTTTATAATTGGTTAAATATGTGATGTATTTTTAAACCAAATACTTAAATTATTTTTTCAAACTAATGTGGAGTCATTACACTATAGATGTGTTTTTGCCTCTAAATTACATCTATATATTTTAAATTCATCCATTTCTAAAAGAGTAATTTTGCCTATAAACTGAAAGTTTTTAATTTTAAATTCACTTTGTATTTCAGTTGGTTTGGTATATAGTGTAAGTTATTATATTTTGCTGTAAATTTTATATTTGTTAAAAGTTGTTAGGTACACAATGTATTTTTGAACCATGCTTAAACTATTATCTTTGCTTTTCTCACACTATTGTTGCAACAACATAGATGGATTTTAGCATAAAACCTAAAGTTTACCCCATTTATTTTTACACCCACCTCCAAAAGATTTTTTGAGAAAGGATGAATTGCAAGTAGACCCCTTAAGTTCTATTGTTTCAGATAGATCTCCTGAGTAAAAGAGTTTTAACTCTTTCTTCTTTTTTATTATGAATAAACCTCCGTAAAAATCTTGTTTGGTTCGAAAAAGCTAGGGTTTGCTTCAAAATGGCTAGTTATGGAGTTTTCTTGGTCAAACGTTTTATGTATTTAAACAATTTTTGGATTAAGTCTACTTTTCCCAAGAATTTACTTAACAATTTGGATAGTCTTATTAAGGTGATGATTAATTAGACCAGTTGATTATTTCTCAAGCATTTCAACACTTGTTCTGTTCTTCACATCCGCCAATTGGCTGATATTTGTGCGCATAAACTAGCTCATTATGTTTGCTGGTAAAAATATATCGTTTTCTTGGACAGATCTAATCAGCTTCTTTCGAAAGCATTTTTTATGAAAACTATTCTTGATTCCTCGAAAAAAGATAAAGAGGTAAGGTCAAAGTGCAAGCAAAAGATTGTCCATCATTGACGAAAAAAAATAATCTCTGGAAATAAGTTTCATCATTCTAATTTTCACATATGTTTCGAATAAGTGCCTTTTATATCAATAGTTTATAATGTATTACTATGTCATGAAACATTTATCATCAGTGGTTGCATGAATGATATGTTTATCTTTTGTTGAACATGTTTTTCAGCTCCTCTATCTTATATATCATTAACTCTACATCAAATCTATAAAATCAATGAATAATATTGTTGATATGTCACATTAACTTCTCTTCTTTCCCATTTGCCTGAGCTCATCTTCATCCAGCAATCTCTTGCATTTTCATGCATTGGATGAATGACCGACTTTTTTTTCAATTACTGTTTGATATTGTCTACTAACCTGTTTTAGTACAGACACGATTTATGTGGATATAATTTCTAGCTGTATATCTCCATCAAAGCTCAAATGACATGTGCTTCTTCTTTCTTATTTAAAGGTGTTAATTAATTATTATTTATTTTAAGAGAATAATTAGATATAGAAAGTTTGATTCACTTTATCCTTTTCTAAGTACTAATAAAGAGGGCGCGTGCAATTTAATTAATTATTATTTATTTTAAGAGAATAATTACATATAGAA